>VWZD01008399.1:211155-230777 GCA_013396695.1 Sakesphorus luctuosus | reverse complement strand
CGTACATTATCAAGAATAAATTCTTAGATATAGCTCTCAAATACCATATACCTTTCATATAGCACTTTTCAGAGCTTTGTTGATGAAAAATAAATACCCGATACAGCTAGGCAACTTTGTTGTAAATTAAATTTGTAACATACCTGCATTTATACACTTATCTAAGTACATACAGGGAGTGTGTAGGTGTGTGTGTCCAAGAACACACTCACCTATGCATTATACTCGTGTGTGTATATATATATATATATACATACATATATATATATATATATATATACACACACACACTTTTTTGTATGTCTTTATCAAAATCTTCAAGACTGATTTAGCAATCAAATAGAGAGCTTTAAGCAATTCATGCATCAGTCATATAACGGTCAGTAAACTTCACTTCCACCACTACCCAGCTTTCCTGGTTTCACTTTGAGATTCAAATTCACCATTATACAAAACTTTGATAATGCAAATAAAATAAAAAATAAAATAAAGAAATAAAATCCACACAGAGAAAAAACTCATTGTGCTTCTTTTATCTGATTTTTGTAATACCACTGAAACTTGGTGTTCACTTCAAAAACTCAGCTAAGAGAGCTGTCAATTAAAACTATTTCTGTAAGATGCCTGCTTCTTTAAATGAATGGAGCATAAACAGATTTTAGGTATAGCTTCATCTGTGTTTCTTGGTGGTTTTGTGTCTGTACAGGAGCAAAAGGTACAATAAGATACCAAACATACCACTTCAGAGGGCTAGAAGACTTGAGATTAAATCTGCAATTTTTTCACTTTGTTTTCATGAGTCCTTCACACAGTTTAAGAATTGGTGATATTTGGTACACTTACACAGAAATATTTCTTCTTCTACACTCCCTTAAAAGTCAATGTGAGGTTTTCTGTTGACTTCACTGAGGTAAGGATGAAGTTTTATTCAGCTAAAAAAGACATTGTTCCTCTTGGCCCACAGCTGTTGTGCAGGCACTCCCTTTTCAAGTTTTATTCTTTTGTAATATCCTTCCCTCTGAGTCTAGAGAAATGCTAAAGAGTATTTCTGCTCCATGACCTCTATCTTAAATAGTGGGGAAGGAAACAAGAGAATGAAACTGAAGTAGCTGGCACTTTATCCTCTATTTCTGCCACATGTTAGTACCATAAAAAGTCTTTTTTGCAGTAGAAACAAGACTGGTGTGCAGTCTACACTACAATAGAGATAAAAAGAAAGGAATTGAGCTGACTGAAAATGTGACAGTGTGAAAGAAGCCTAACATACACTTGATTCTAATTTATAGCTCTGATAGATAACTATATTTCATATCTGCTGCCTTGTCTAATATTTACTAAGTGCAACACTATCACTTAGAAATGCAAAACTTTGAACCAAAGTAAGAATTTCTTTGCAAAATATTTTGATTAGGTTAGAGTTGGTGAGATTCTCCTACATGCTGGGTGTATCTTCACAGTATTCAATGAGTGTTTTGATTCCAGAAACTTTAAGTCAGTAGTTTTAAGTTTAAGAAAAATCGTAACAGTAAGTTTTAAAAGAACTCTTTGTCTATACTGTTTCTATTAGTAAGTTAGAGCTGGTACAGAATGTGAAATGAAATACTACTGCAACCAATGTCGAAAGTGTAACATTTTGGATTTCATACACTAAACGTCATTCAATAATGCATTCCAATGTGATAACTAATCAGTAGCCTTTTTTGTACTTCAAATTTTCCCACTTTGTTGCCAAGCATCTGCATATTAATAAATAACACCATTTAATGAGAGGAAGCATTCCAAAGCAGCACACTTAACTCACTGCCTTTATCCACTGCATCATACTGATGCCAAAGGGAAGTTAGGCCTTTAAACTGCAACTCTAAATTGCAGCTAACATGCTGAAGCAAGGATGTCACAGTTACACATAATTACTATTCTACAGGAGTCTGTTTCCTGTGGTGACAGCAGCATATTTAAAAGATAGCATTTTCAGTCTTTGATGTCACTTTTCTCATACAAAACTTTTTTTTCGCCAAGAGCCCCATTCAGTAGGCCAGCCTTATCCAGTAAAGCAGTTAAGGATATACCTAGATCCTATTTAACTTAGGGAAATGATTAGGATTTTTTTTTTTTTCTGAAAAAGGATTGAACTTAAGTATATCTTTCAAATGCTTTGTTACATGGGAACTTAAAAAAAGGAACATAACTCCTAACTGAAGTACTACTAATACTCCCGACTACCCAGGAATTCTAACGACAACAAGTTTTATCATCTTTTACAGGTTTATTTTTCCAAATAATATTTTAGTATCATCTTGTCTTATCACATAGCACATGCTGTAAGCTTATTACAAGCCAACAAAAAGTTTGAAAAAATACTAAGCTTAATCATATTTGAATCTTTAATACTTTACGGGGCTCCTCATAGCTTAAATACTATAAGCTTTAAATACCACAGAAGCTTTTTTTCCACATATTTGAAATGAGAATGCTTAGAAAGGTATCTGCTAGTTATACAACAGGTTGTAAAATTGAAATTCTCAGGAAGAAAACCCTTACAATGTTTTCTGCATATCTCTCTCCATTTTTTCTTTTTCTTATTCATAATCACTGTAATAAAGAAAGGTGTTTTATAAATATTACAGAACAAAGAATACAGTGTAAATGGCTCTGTTATACTGCCAATTTTTCTTCTCTCAGCCTAGCTATAAATAATGCCCCGATTATATAGCAACAGAAAGTGTCACCTATTCCCCTTGTACAAAGTACCTCCACATTACTCCCACCCTGAAGAAGAACCTTTTTAGCAACCCTATCACAGAAGTCACCCTTTAAAGAAATACTTACTGTCTAATATCTCAGTGTTGTTTATTGGGTCTCAGTGCAAGAGTCTGTGGCTATTTGAATATTTGTACACTAAGGGGAACACACTGGGAAGGCTGTGTCATCATCATTCTAACAAAAAACTGGGTGCAGTTTTCCTCAGGGCCCTTCAGTGATTTCCGTACCTAGGGCAGACCATAGTGGCTGTTGGAGAATGTGTATGGCACTGCCTCACCCTCATAAGCTCATTACATTTTCTCTCTTAAGGGTAATTTCTTACTGTTAGAGTACAGAACTGAAAATTTAGAAATGCTTTTTCCATTTCTCACTGGGCCACAGACCTCCTGTGTGGATCTTGAACAAATTGTTTTACTTACTCTACCTCTGCTTTTCACATCTGAGAAGTAGAGATAAAAGCAAAAGGAGCACTTCAAGGCTTAATTCATTAAAATTGGCAAAGAACTTTCAGGTCAATGAATGGAGGCTGCTACAGATTAACATATTAAAAGTTTTAATAATTTATTTGTGATCCACTACAACTGATGCAATATGTTTCTAAACTAGAAGAAACAGGAAAAAATTAACACTGTTTCACTGATATATGTGTCCAGTTTTATAAACCAGTAACTGTAACTGAAAGGTACTAATGTATTTCTTCTATTCAGGCTCTGTCCCAGGGTAAACATACACCTCAGGAATAACCTGCTTTCAATGGAAACTTAGAAAAAAGCAAAATGCAATATAAATACATACTTCATGTTTATACACACACACAGAGCACATATACAGAAAATATGTGCATTGAGATATCAGTCTAAAGGAAGAAAAACATTTTTCTTATTGTGTTACAAGGCCATAATTTCTCAAGCTCAGTGATACATGTTGTAGAAATCCTCTGAAAAAAATGCCTGTAATTAACTAATATTTGATTTTATGTAAGATTGTTTGTTTAGTAAATGTCTATTAAGACACTGTGATTAAAAATAAAACAGCAGAGGAAAAGAAGACATATTTCCATTTTTAAAAATAATAAAATCTGCTTTATTCCATAGCATTTTTCCTCAGGATTTTTTCCTTTTAAAAATAAAAATTCCACTTTCCTGTCTGAATTCAAAATGATTGACTGGAGCACAATATTAAGTAATAAATAAAACAGTCCCAGTGCCTGAAAGACTCCTGAATAAAGAGAAAATTATTTTTGGATTTTCCTTCTGATCAGATATGAAATATTCTGAAAAGCCACCTCTATAATTTGATAAAAAGCTTGATATCCCCAAATGAAAATAGGATTCAGCACTTTCATTTTTCTGTCTCTAAAGGAACCTCTAGGTAAACTGATTTTAAAAAAATGAAAATCTCAAGCATAAAGGTGGGAGTAATGAAGCAAGTTTAAATATGCGCTGACCTTTGAAATGAACTGCATTCCATGTTGTTTGGCCAAGAAGCTGGCTGTGTTGCTGTCTCCATCAATTTCCACAGCATAAAAGATGTGGGTTTTGGAGCTGCCCTGCTCTCTGGTGGATGTTGATAGGCATCACCGCAAATACACCAGAGCTGATAGTAACAGCCATACGTTCATTGCTCTGAAATATTAAAAGGAAACCCACAAGGGATAAAAGTGCAAGCATCCTCTTTTGTTGTGGTTGTTGTTCACCATAAAGATTTACCCAGAGGTGGCTGTATTTTATTTTTACCTTCTTTGGTTAAAAAATAAAATACTATCATTTTTTATTTAGTAGCAATATTAAACTAAAAGGAAGAAAGTAAAACAAAACATAATTTTAGAAACTAAGAGCCTTATGCTGTTTGACAGTATATAAAAGCAAAGTTATATTATGTTATATGATTTTATTTGTACAAATTAAAAAAAAATAAAAACACACGCTATTTTTGCAACTTTTATTACGTGGTTATTTCCTTTTTTCCCCACTCCTGTTTTATTATATGTTTCACTAGTTTTATCCAGTGATTTTCCAGTCTCAAGCAGTTCACTAGATCTCAGTGTCAAATGGTATTCTCTGAAAAATTTCAGTGTTTGACACCAAAATAGAAGGGGGCAACTCGAATGTATAGCAATTTTAATAACAATGACAAATCCAAATATCTGTATATCTGGTCTAAGTCCTTTTGGAATATATTTTATGAAATATCAGTTTTAAATGGAGTCATGATACCATCAGAAATTGCCTAGAAAAATGAATGACAGAAAACATGACAAAGTCAAGATTAAGCATATGAGAAATACTACAGGTATCTTAATTAGGCAATATTTTACCTCAGTGAAAGTTTATTCTGTACATGCTAACTCTTAGCAACTAAATCCTGGTTTTAAAAATACAACAGTAGCAAATAAAATCATCCTGAGTAACATGCTGCGCTATTAGATGTAAAGAGTGGTGAAGATCCAACTAACCTTTCCACCTACGTCTCCATACATTTATGTTTATAACAAACATTTGACCTGTTAAGATGTATAGAACAAGAGAATTTCATTTGTAAATGAATGGGACAACGCAGTTTTGCATATTATGCCTGGCCATGTTCATTTATATGCTTACAATGTTTGCAGCAATTATTATTCAAATAGTCTTCTACAACAGAGTTAGATATAAATTATAAGTGGGACCATACAAGTATGTAGAAATAAACCATTGTATCAATCTAATCTTTGAAGATACACATCTGTCTTTCCTCAGCCATGTCTTTCAATTGCATCCCTCTTGGAACTCCAAGAATTAACACAGAGCAGCCAGTAACTGAATTCCACACCACACTCAATAGTAGCTCTTTTTACATTAGATGCAAATTAAGGTGCAACATTAAAAAGCAGTCTTGCAGTCCACAATAATATCAACCTATGACCTTTAATAAACACTGCCCTGCCAAAAAAATTATACTTAAGGTATCTGAATAGTTACAGATTAAAATCAGATCTTGAATGAGCTTCTACCAGCTAGATATTCCTGAAAAGGCCTAGTAAAGCTACTCATATGAAATTCTTCTGCTTATGCCAGCCTAGTATGCATGGGCTATTTACTTACATGGTGATGGAGTCAGAAGAAAACAAGCCAAAGCAAAAAAAGACATCACAACTCAATCCACCCTAAATATGATTCAGAATGAATTTCAACCAAGGTCTCTTCCTATCAGTTCTAATGCACTCCAGAGCCATTCTGATCTCCACAACCAGGTTAGGGCAGTGTGGGTGGTCTATATTTAGAGTAAGCCAAAGACTGAGGAGCAAACAGAGGAATTGGGACTGCAGAGAGAATTAAGAAAAACAATCCAAATTGATAATGTAGATCCACCTTGTATAATTCATGCAAAATAAAACAGTTCCAGAACAAGAGATCAAAATCAGTCTACCTAGAATGACCTAGATTGTAAGAGGATCTGTGTGGCAGTAGAATGGTAGAATGAACAGCAAGAGTCTGAGGCTGGGTATAAGTAAAACTGCTGATTTATGTTAGAGGCTTTGCACTGACTGATTAGGATGGCTAGGGCTGAGAACTGAGCACCAAGGCAGTGGAACTATTGCCTAAAATCATGAGGGAACTAAAGAACCACTGTATCACAGACTGAGTGAGATTGAAATAAAGAGATTACTTGCATTAGCTGGACTCTCTGGGACCTTGGGTGATACAAAGTTGGTTCCAGTGACTTGAAGTACAATTGGCNCACAGACTGAGTGAGATTGAAATAAAGAGATTACTTGCATTAGCTGGACTCTCTGGGACCTTGGGTGATACAAAGTTGGTTCCAGTGACTTGAAGTACAATTGGCTAAGCATAACTAGAAAAAAAAAAAGCTAGGAATGATAGTGAGCCTGGAAAGGCCCAACATTAGATGAGATCTGAGTGATTTAGGGAAGGACAGATTAAATAAGTGGAGAACTGAAAAGATGCAGCATGCAACAAAGATTAATGGAGCAAAGAGAAGTGGGGCAAGTATATTAGCTCTGAAAGAAGAAAGGAGGAGAAAGAACAAGTGACAACAAAAATTTAACCAAGCTGTAAAGAACAAACCAGAAGACTAGAATCTTCAGACTAGCTCTTCTCTGCAGCCTGGAACCAAATCCTTAGTTTCAAACCCTGGCATTCCACTGAAACTGGAAAACACAAAGGAACCAAGTGTCTTAATTACTCCTACTGAGCCACGGGAATATTTAAAGCCTGTTATTTAAAAGACAGTGAGTGTGTTCCTTCAAAGAGCAGCATTCTCTGCTGTAGATATAGGGATTCCAGCCCCATTTATGCCTCCATGAGGATATTAGCAAGTTGCCAAAGGATGGCATTTCCACTCTAATCACTTGGTTAAGAAAAATCCAAGCATAAGTTAATCATACATACAATGTATTACATTAATAAGTTTTGCTAAATCCAACATTAAAATTGCCAAACTGAGACTACTTGACTAAATTCTAAATAGAGAGTGAGAGGTATTTTTAGAGGGTAGGAAGAAGGGCACTAAAAGGCTGCAAAGTAGTCAGGATTCATACTTTATAATAATAAACTCACATATTGCTGATTGTATATAACACTCTTTCTTCAGAATCTGCCTTTATTCAAGTTTCACGGTAAATACAATATATTCTAAAGTGGGCTCTTGAGGGCTAGTAAATAGTGACATCTATTATTAATGTTATACAAGGTGAGAGATCCTGTACAGGTCAGTGCTTCAACCTGCCCTAATCCTCTGTTTCTTCAACAATGGATTTTGAGGAAAATGCTTTGGTTTCTACAGCAAAGATTAAACTACTTATATACACTGGAAAGCAATTTAATTTCACTAGTCTATCAATAAAGAAGATTCATAATTTTATTAAATTCTACTGGGAAGAGGGAAAGGATGGGTTTAAATTTTTCCTTTTGCTGTGACAAATACAGTAGTATTGCGCAACTGAAATTTCAGGAAAAGATCAAAAACCTAAGGATTTTCTAAACTACATATGTACAAGAACAGAATAGGTTTATTTTAAGAGTGTGATGTAAGACTATACAAAAATATAAATTAAATACAAAATATGATTTAAACACACAATATGTGTTCTACTAAAAGAATTTAATACTAAAAATATAAAAGTAATTTAAAAATCCAGCTCTATTGTTATTTTGGTTTTAGATTAGAAGTATGAGATACTATTATTTAATAAAAATTATACACACTCTCTGTATTAATCAAAAGGGTATATAGAGGATTGATACTGGATTTGTGACAAGTGTCCTCAGTCAACCAACCAGGAGCAATGCTATGGCAGTAGTGTTTCTATGACTGCTTGTCACAACAAAGAGCATTTTGAAAGAGCTCTAACCCTAACCCTAACCCGAATCTTTCCTAGAGGGTCAGTAGCAGATGAGCATTATATTTAACAATTACTATTCTTGAGAGTGTTCTGTATTTGTTACAATGGTGATTTAAATTGAAATTTTAAATATGAATAATAAATCCTACAACAAAGTAGTAGCTTCCTGAGGTTATTATGCAACACACACTTGTCTCTGAATTGTAATTTTGCTAGGTAGGCCCATACACACAAAAAAAAGAGACAGTACTGTTCTTTAGTCACACACAGAAAAATAGCCAGATGTGAACCTTAAGGCAATTGAAGCTTAACATGGTTCAATCATATTTAATAGTTAAAAAACAGTGATTACCACCAGAAATATATGCAAATGTTGGGGGAAAAAACCCACAAAATCTAACAGAGAGAGAGAGAGAGAACCACTGAGGGGGAGGTGTTAAGGAAGAGATGTTTTTTTCTTCTCACATCATCTTCCACTGAGAAAAAAATTAACCCCTTTACTTGTAATGAGACATGCCATAATTTTTCAAAAAACAATGCAAAATAGCTGAAGCTCATGCACCACTTTCTGAATTATGAACAGTTTTCTTACAGACTTTGTATCTCATGCTGACCAAGTCCAGTTTTGCTCTGGTTTATGAAACATGACAAGAATGCAGTTAAAGTTGATCGATGCGGCAGGCTATTTGTGTTTCCTACTCAGACGGTATGTCATCATGCCATGAGTCCAAAACCTGTACCTTCTTTGTTTTCTTTCCTTTGTTTTACTGACTTTTACAAAACCAGAGACAGAGGCAGGATCCAAATATATGGCATTGTTTCTACCAGCTAAGAATAAGGACCAAACCATATGGGTGTATTCAGAAGAATCTCCTGTGGTGTCTTGGACCTGCAGAGATAGTGTGTGCTGTTTATTTTGGTTTTTTTTCACTGAAGAATCTCTAACATATAAAGTGTGTAATAATGCACACATCATTTTATTGCACTTTTTCTGAGCAATATAGTTTTTGTCTTAAAATTTATTGGTACTGGCAACTACTTTTTAAAGGATTATCTTAGAAACTGTCAGCATTTCAGCATTTTCCAGCCTTATCAAAACATTATTGACTGTACTAGAAACTGAATAAAGTTTAGTTACTGATGATACAGTTCGAAGTTTATTACCCTTTCAGAGGACATCACTGAGCATCAAGAGACTTCAGAAATTAGTAAATATTGTAGTTAGTGTTTCATCTTGGAAACAGTGACATTTGTGATCAAGTGCATTTTGTTCCCTTAGTTGCTTCCATTTTTGTTTGGAAATAGGACAAACGCACATCACTTCTCAGCAGGATCAGTCTCCAAATGTTTTACAAACCACATGCACAATTGTATTGTGTTACAATAACACAAGTATAATAAACAAAATATTAAAAATACAAAACTACAGATACTCACGAGTTTGGATTGGACAAACTATTAAACTTCTATAAAACTTCTGGAACTGAAAGGTGGAAATTGTATGTAATCAGAATGTGAACTAAGTAGTACTGCTCTAACTGTTTGTTCTAACAGTACAGTCATGTACAATTTATAATAAGTGTTACTATCTCCTATTAGACTAAATAAAATATTTGAGGAGAAAAATGACAAGCCTTCAGGCATCAAAGCTTTTCCTCCAATCTGAACTAGAAATAGCAATCTTTCAAATTAAATAAAAGTTGAGAACAATTGCTCTGGTTTTAATTTCATCAAACTAACCAATTCATTTAGCTAAAAAAATTAACTAAAAAATTAGATAGTTCATAAATATGAGGCAGAGCAATATTAGAAAGACAATACATTTGTTTGCTCCCTTGGGACAGAAAGAGAGAGAGAGAGAGAGAGAGAGAGAGAGCAAGAGAGAGCAAGAGAAACACAAGTAATTTATTGTCTGTGCAGCATGGAAAGGTTATCCTGGGGTGGCAAAAAATATAATGCGCCATAAAACCAATGTCTCTTTTGAGTCCATGGGTTTTAGTGCCCAGCAGAGTTATGAATTTTAGTTTCAGAATTATCTTTTGAAGGTATTTTGTATGTTTCCCTTGAGTAGCAGGGCTGAGAGGTTGAAGATGAAGTGGCTGTTCTGGATTAAAGCAAACGTGACATAGCTATGCAAGCTGGAAGTCAAAATTCAATCAGGTTCCTACAGCTATCCTACTTCAGCGTTTTCTTTAATTGCCAAGAGTGGGCACTCCCAGAAACAAAACTGATGCCAAGCCCCTACTTAAGTAATTTTCCACTGTTAAGGTAGTGTCAAATAACCTTAAGTCTTAAATTATAGCTTAAAACTATTTAACAATGATGGTGATGGGACTAGTGCAGAAAATAGAAAACTTATACCCAGTATTAAGCACTTGCTCCCTGCTCTGACAAAATGAGAGAAAATGCAGAAAAAGTCTTGAGAAAATATTTAACCCAGCATAACTTCAACAACCATCTGAGTTTCTTCTAAGGATTTTCAGAATACATATTAACCCCAGGGTCAGGAAAAAATGAGGAATGGCTTAAAAATCTTGGTTTAGAAGAACATTTTTCCAGTGTATGCAGTGGCACAAACATTTCAAACATTCTAAAACAACAGGTGGAAGGCTGCAAGATTTTTTTACTGAAGTACCACAAACACGGGTTGTGCTCAGGAAGCATTCCAAGCTGAAGTTCTCCAAGAGATCTTTTGGGTTTGTTAAGAGAGTAAATTCCAGCTGCCAAGCCGTATGTCAGACATACTACACTGTAGAGGTTTAACCACTCACTGGGTGGTTATGCCATACTTAAAATTGCCCAAATTATGCTATCACTCAGTGGATGATATAATAGATAAATTAAGTGTTCTAAATTACATAGGCTGTCACACTCACTTCTGTGTGCTTCATAGCTAGTCAATAATAAGGCTGCAAAAATTCTTATGGAAAGGATAGTGATATCTGGGGATATCAAAGTGCAGAAAGAACAGTCTCTCCCTGACTATGATTGTTCAAGAAATGAGTACAAGAAAAAATTGAAAAAGGAGAGTACAGACAAATTAATCTTACACATTTAATATATATAAAATATATCTAAAAGTTTATAAACAAATATGAAAAAAAAGAAATAGAATAAAAAGGAGACATAGTGGAACCATACAAACACAGATTATATTAGCAGTGGGTAAACACTTTAACAACTTAGTCAAATGCTTCAAATGTTTTTAAGAGGCTAGAACAAAACTTCACAAGAGACTTAACCATCATATCAAAACATCACATTTTCATGAAGCCCAGTAGTCTTAATACTCAGTCAAAGATGAACAACTTAAGCAGTCAGAATAAAACCTTTTTTCTCTTAGATCAACAAACTTCTATCTAGTCCTCCAAACAGTGTGAGCTAATGCAAGCCTCTTTCGAGGTTTTGGCTTAAATATCAAACGTATATTTAGAATATCTTTCCCTTTCTGTAGAGGCAACAGAAGAAGAAAGAAAAATGAGCAAAATATGATCAAATTAAAAAAAATCAAAATGTGAATAATAAAAACATGATGTAAACTCATTCTTCTTTCTACATAGAATGGAAGGGGAAAATTTCGTTAAAAAATAAAATTACTTTTTTTGTTTTAAATTATTGTAAAACAGAATTAGTAGCTCAGAGAGTTAGGTTATCTGATTCCCAATAGCAAATGGTTTGCCAAGCCTTTGTCTCCATAGCAGATTTACCATTATTATGAAGAAAATGGCCCGAGATTACTAACAATGAAAATTATCTGATATGTAACTATACAGCATCTATTCAGCTTATTGAAACAATGGAAACTTTACTATCATTATTATGAAAATTTCAACCAAAGAAGTACTGCTTTCTTGTAACAATAAAGAAAAAGGAAAACAACTTTCACTTTATTTAACAGATTCATTACTACAGATCATTCCCCTGAGAAATATTGTATACAGTCACAAAGGATAACAAAATCTAAATCTTGCCTTAGAGTCAAGAAGAGTTGGAAGGGCTTCAGAATCAGTTTTAGCTTAACAGTGACTTCTACAGCCAATTAAACAGTGGAATTGATGGACTCTGAGAATGCCATATGCTGCCCTCTGCTGAAAAGATGATCATTATGACTGGAGGTCTTAAGGCTGGAAGGTCTGACAGACGGGAAAAATAAATGGAGGATCCTCTGATTTCAGGGATATGGATAATTCCTTTAGGGAGAAAGGAAGATTAAATGCTCACCTGGGCAAAGAAAAAATTCATAGAACATATGGTGCATACATACATATAAATTATCTTGACAAGAACATGAAGTCAGCAAATTGGTTATTAGAAATATGACTATTGAGAATTACATTGATTATATTAATAAAAATCTTTAAAATGGCTAAAGTCAAGCACTTTAGATCTAACATGCGACTAATGTTAAAGACATTATAATGTACTGAGGAGACTCTTTCTAAGTGATTTTTTTTCACCCTGATCACACTGTGGTTTTTGACTGGTGCATATTTCAAATTTACAAAGTTGTACATATTTCAAAGTTACCGTCAAAAATTTAGCAATTATATTTCTATTAGATCAATAATAAAATGTTTACACCCATTTTGAGATACCTTTCACTTTTGAAAACTCTTATATCTTAAAATGAGGGGGCAGGGGGAGGGGAAACAACAACATAAAAAAGGAGATCTACTGGGCATTTTTCTAATGCTTACTGTATCACTTACTGCATTACTGGGAATACCTAAATGAAAGAGGATTCTACTACATGACAAGCTGTGTAAAAATGTTGATGAATCACCAGCACTCATGTTTGGAATACTGTCATGTTCGATTATCCTTAGTGATGCTGATTTGTTCAGATATAGTATTAATATAATAGGTAGAACTTTTAATTGAATTATTAAGGGATGATACTTTTATATTAAACCAGAAACTAAGCTGTTGTTGTTAAACAAGTTAATTGAAAAGAACAGTGCACATAAATGTGGATGAATGTCATCATAAATCACACAACAGGAGGCTCTACATACAATATTCTGGATATTTCTGTGTTACCCACAACTATAAATTTCTCAGAAGGAGGATGGAAGTGAAAATAGGGGAAGAAGATGGTTTAAGCTATTTTTGAGCCCTACATCTGATGGCTCCTACAAAATTTCCAGTTTTCATTAGAATAGCTGTATAACTGCCTTCATTTACATACTGCTTCCCAGAAGCTAGGTGAAGGAGAGAACAACTGGGGAACCCCAACCTGTCTCAGCTTTGCAGAGGAAACTGAGGGATGGGCACTTTTTCATTCCCAAAAACTGCACGCCAGGTGAGCTTTTTTAATCAAAGAAGTAGAATGGCATTATCTGTCTAAGATTTTATAGAGTTAAAAATTATCAGGAATTGGGCATTTATTTGGCACAGCATTTGTTGAAAATATAAATTCTACCATAGTTCAAATAACACCATCTATTGACAATCCTCTGTATTTTTGTACATACACATTTTATGTAGATAAATTAACAGTCCGCCTTAAAAATGTGCTATCATATAACTAGTGAGTTGTAGAAATAAAGGTTGCAAGACAAAAAGCAAGCTTCCCAAATGGAAATGTGAAGGCAGATAGGTTTGTTTGTTTTGGTGGGTTTTTTTAGTGAAAGGATTGGCATATTACAGTCAGGATGAAAACAGCTTGCAGTTTAATAGTAAGTCTGTGACATCCAAAGGCTCTTGGGTTCAGGAGGGCAGTGAATGGTCAGGGCCAATGCTAGGAAAAGGCCAATGCTTGCAACCTAAGAGACCATCAAGCTATGCAAAGAATAAGAGAACAGACCAGAGGGAAAAGGCCTGGAGTTCTCGGGGAAACAAAATACCAGTAGCTTGATGGCAGCATTCTCTGAAATATTCTCAGTACCAGTACCACCTATTGGCTCAGACAGAAGTCTCCACACATGCCTGAATAAAGGACATCAAGAGAAAGGATATATTAAGAACTGGTGACAGAGAGAATCTATACAAGAGAACTTTTTCTGAAGTCAAGACAGAATGAGACTGCTTGCACTTTAAAAACTGACTGTCTCCAGGTAAGTCAATGAAGGTGGCATCTCTGGCAAGGGAAGGATCCAGAATATTATATATTTTAAAAGTTTTGTCACAAAAACCCACTACATAAATGCCTACTTCTTCACTAAACCTCAAAATCTGAGATAGAAGAGTAAAATTAAAATTAAAAAATGCAGAACAATCACATTAAAACATGAAATTTAAATAATATCTATGTTTCTATATAAATGCAATAAGAGCAAAAAATAGGGGATTTAAAACATTTAGATTCAAATAAGAAATTGACTTTATAATTATATCAGAAACTTGATGAAAGAAGGTAAATCAGTCAACGCTACCACCAAAGTACATAGGAAAGACTGGTATGATTACTGGAGTTTTACTGATAAAAGTTACAGAAGTTTTAGAATTAAATCAGCTAAACAAGCTATGTGCATCAGCAATACACGCATGAACGGAGAATGAAGAGGCAGAAAACAATAATAGGAACACCTCATCTAATCTCCAGTAGATAACTGGCTGTCACATTAGTACATGACTTCTCTGCACCCCTGAGCAGTGCAGAGGAAGAGGAGAGGTTACAGCCAGCACACACCTGTTCCTCTCTACCTCTACTTCTTTCTCACACTTTACTGTAATACTGGCTCTCTGTAAGTTGCTGTTCCTATCAGGAAAATCATCTCTGGTGTGGGTCCTTCATGGACTGCTACAGAACCTGGAAGTCTCCTCCTCTGACCTTGATGTTACCTCTGCTGTTTATCTCGGTGTTTTTGCTCCCTCCTCCTCTTCCTGTCCTTTATTTTCTGCCCTTTCTTAAATATGTTATCACAGAGGTGCCACAAGCTTGTTTGGGTGGCTCAGCTTGGCCAGCTGCAGGTCCATTGGAGAGCCTACTGGAACTAGCTGTTTAGGAATACTTTGACAGTTTTCACTGTGAAAACTGTAGCATGTCACTGGGGCTGATATTACAACCTGTACTGTCAAACAGACTCATAAATGATCTGAAAGAAGGCTGGAAGTTTACAAAGTTTGTTCACTTCTGATAGTAAAGGTAATGGTTGTTTGAAATATTAAGATACTATCTGACTAGGCAATTAAGAGGCAGAGAAAAATTCAATATAGGCAGAGAAAAATTCATAGACCAAAAGAAGAATAATTCTGGCTTTACATATACAATGATGGACTCTCAAGTATATACTCTCCAATGGCAAGACCTTGGAGTTATACCACATCAGTCCCTGGAATTATAAAGAATATGCCTAATAAAAAAAATGAGAGAGAGAGAAATAGAGAGAAAGAAAAGAGAAATTATTAATGTTATGAAAGGAATACAAAAAACATAATGCCACAGAACACATACACAGCACAGCTCCAATCTGAATGCAGTATATAAATCTGGTCGTCCTTCTTACCACAAAAAGAATAAAATATAATTGGCTAAGTTACAGAAAAGGACAAAGAATAGATTAAAATTGGCACAATTTCTGTACAAAGAATGAGCAGGAATCTTTAGTCTGGAAAAGAGATGGGAACATATCAAAGACCATATATTAAAAGCAACCTGAAGAAGGTGAACAGGAAAGTATTTTTTGCTGTTCCTTCCAATAGAAGCAGTAAGACATGATAAAGGAAAGGAAAATAGCTAACAGAAGATTCAAAATAAACCAAAGAAGATAATCCTTCAAACACGTCCAGAGAATCATCAATGCTAAATTTCATTCAAAAATTATCAAAATATTCATGGGGAAACAAAAATCTACCAAGGACTACTAAAATTCAAAATCTCTAAGAAAAATATCTCCCTAATTCAGGAGATCTCTGAGCTCTGAATCATTTAATCCTTGAAGGACATCTCAAAAGTATCACTCCCAGACAAAAATATGTACAAATTAGATAAAAAAATGTATACACAACTATGACTTGATGTCTCAAACACAGACATTTCAGACACCTAGGGCATCCGAGGCCTGGGGCTGACAGACATGAGACTAGAGGAAATCTGAGTCCTTCTGGAGCGACAGCTGGAGGCCAGGTCAAATAGCACTAGACACCTCTTTTTTGGTTATTAAATACTACCTTTTCTGTTGAAAGAGGTGGCTGAGGTCTACAGAGGCTCAAATGTCAGTTATACCCATTTCCATTTTTAAGTTTGGTAGCCAGTAAATACACTTTGTATGTCGAAGTATGCTGCTTGGTGCCCTAATTGAAGAACCTCAGATAATTAATGTTTATTGTCAAAGCCCTTCTTATCAGTTAACTATATATAGCAGCTGATTTTTATAATAATTACGTCCAAACTACATCCATAGTGAACTACATCTCCACTGTGTAACATTGCACTTATTTTTTTAAGTCGTCTTAGGATTTAATACTTTCCAAAGCCTATGTTTAGAACAGAGAAGTAGTTATTTGTCACACATGAAAATTTCAACTTCAGCTATCACAGTTACCTTGATAAACTAATACAATGCTAGTGGAATTGCATATCATACACTCAAAATAGATTTATATCTGCCAATCCAGAAGTAATTCTGCCTCCCTGTACCTTTGGCTAACAACACTATGGTACATCATGAACATCTACTACTCTTTCCCAGGAAACTCCAGATTCAATTGATGTTTTGGATGAATTTGCTCTGATAGAAAACCGTGATTGTCAGTAGAATTTTTATTTCATTTACTGCAGCACCTGGAAATTGTGTAATAAACAACTACACAACTGAAAAGAAGGTAACATGATCAAAACAAGTGATAGTTTCCCTGCAAAACTTGGATTGTGTCCTCCTGCTGCATGCCTTAATAACACTGATAAGGCACTTAAACCAGGCTTTCTGAGGTATCATTAATTGTGCCCCCACATATCATGTTCCAGCTTATTTCTTAAATACCTTTTGCAAAAATGCTGATAACATAGCTAGAAATGTAATCTAGAGGAGTTCTGCTTTCAACATACAGAAGTTAATATATAGCATATGGTGGTAAATACTCTGAAAAATTAGATTCTAAGAAGCGTTTTTCCATTTGTATATCCTAAATTATTTGGTATGGATAAAACCACTCTCCTTCCTTCCTCGCTTCTCTAGGAGATTGTAGAAATAAAATAATTAAGACTATGAAGATTCAGACACTGAGCAGCATGAAAATGCAGCAATTCAGACCTCAGAGCAAAAATGAGCAACACAGAAAGCAGAACGTTGCATGCCAAACAACAGTTCAACAAAGTTGAAATAGTTTTAACTGAAACCTGTATTTAATATTTACGTATTTCATCTCAATTGCACAGACTGGGGTCAGGGAATATGGATCAGAATTCACTTACCTGTCAGGGGGCAAAGAGTTCAGGGAAAAGGAGTTTGGAAACATTGTTCTGACAAAGAGGCAAAGGATGTGGAGAAATCTAAGAATAGCTAGGCAAAAACTGCAAAAAGAAGCATGGGGAGGAACGAGATGAGCATTCATCCTATTTTAGTACCCATACTAGACCAGAAAGGCTCTGCCACACAGAGATTATGGAGGGAAAATTGCTAAGAGGTCAGCAAAAGGTGAGACTGGACATATTGTGAATCAGACTGGAAATCAGGAGACATCTTTGGAGTAAGAGCTGGACTGGCTGCACAGGAAATGTGGAACTGTGTATGCCCAGCAGAAAGGAGATTTCACTAAAACACAGGCAAATGAAACTCTTATACTGCTCATCTCTCAGTTTCAGCTTTTCAGACTAAAGCTACCTTCCAAAAAAAGTCTTTTTCACAATTATGTCCAACTTCATCCTCCAATTTTCATTTAGTTTCTGTCTCAATCCTTTTAAGTCTCAGCAGATGTGTTGTTTTCAACCTAAAGCCAGTCCAAGCACCAGCAGCCAGGCCAGCACTAGCAGTAGCCCAGCTGAAAAGAATTGCACTGCAAAACACACTTCCAATGCCTCTTTGCTGTTCTGGCTCAGAACTGTCCTAAGAAGGAAATTTATTCTCAATTGAAACATGTTCACTAGTTCAATAGGAATGGCCCAAGCCCTAGCACTGATGGGACAATTGAATGTCTGGGGTGGATGCACAAGCTCTTGTTAGATGTAGAAGGGAAGTATATTCTGTTGCCATCTCATACAATTACAAATTATGAAAGTATCAAACATGCTTAGTGAGGATTGAGTATTAGAAAATAAGTTCCAGGAAGTTCCTGCTGGCTATACATACACTGAGAACACAAACCACGGTTTTTCAAAATATAAAAAATCTTGGAGGAGGGGAATGGAAAAGGAAGAACTAAGTGTGGAAACTTTAGGTAGAGACCTTTTCAACTGGTCAAACAAGCCATACTCTTGACATAGCAGCTAGTCCCACATTAAAGCACAAGAGCCACAAAGTATTTAAATTTAAAATAGTATATTTTTTCTTTTTTTTTCTTTTTAATTAATTTCTCTTTTTAGGTGTAATTGCCACAACAAACTAGCTGAGGCACACACCAGCATGGAAAATTTTTAATCAAATTCTCAAATTTAGGCAAGTTTTAAACAAATGAAAATGGACCTGTAATATTACTGATTCTATATTCATACCTGTCACACTCTTCCTTGGGAAACACTGTTCACTTGAAAAGACCGAACTATTTGTAATTGGCATATGATTTGTCTTTTAGAAAGGTAATATTTTGCAGCAACATACATAAAACTTTATCTTAAATACCATCCATCTTCTAACTTCATTTCAATGCCTGTCTGTAATATTGTCACAAGACAGAATGGACATGCCCAGAAACAGCATATTTGTACTGAAAAATAAGTTTAAAAGTAATTAAATCCTATTCTAAAAATTAAAACATATTCTAAAAATTTAAGCACTTTTTAAAATGCTTAAATATTCACTACTCGCCATGTGAAAGAATACAAATAGGAGAAAATTTTTTTAAGAAATAGGGATTTTTTCATAATAATCAGGAAAACTGGAAAAAACTTGCACCATTATCTCAGTGGTCAAGATGTTCCACTGACAGGTCAAAGTGATTCTCTGCTATAGTTAAGATAAGAAATAATACAAGATATTCTGTCGTACGCTGGTGAACTCATGCACCTACTCAGCTTTACATGAACCGCATATTCATGCTAGCAGAAAAAAAAATCACTTTCTGTCTACTCAGTANAAAAAAAGTACTTAGTGTCAAAGAAGAATGCAACAATGTATGATTTAGTGTCACCAAAGGTGACAATACAGCTGTAAATTACAAACACCTAAAAGCTTACAATATAAGCTGTCAAGCAAAGAACTCCCTGTAGTTTTAGACCATATGGATAGCTCCAAACTTTTCCTAATCTCAGTCAAAAAAGAACGTGGATGTGGATGTGGATGTATAAACAGTGGAATCTCAAATAGGAATGGAGACACCACTTAGCGTCACCTACTTCAGTATTCAAATAACACATTCAATTTCTGCATCCAAGAGTCAAAAATCGTATCAGTAAGTAGCTAAGTATTCACAATATAAC
>VWZD01008399.1:183538-207096 GCA_013396695.1 Sakesphorus luctuosus | reverse complement strand
ATGCATGTCTCAACAGCCAGATATCAATGAATGACCCCGTGCTAACACACTTTTATAAATCACCTGTGAAGTTTTACAGAGATTGTTTAAGCAATGAGTGCTACAAGCCCTGCTTAGTCCAAGTTCCAAGTTTAGAATTATGATGTACATTAACCGAAACTGTTTGGACTCCATACCACACGTTTTAAGTCTTGTAATAATAATAATTCAGTGTATAATTAACTGCCAGATTAACTCTTAGCTCCCAGGCTTTTCCATGAATATCTAACAACAACAACAACAACAAAAGATATTCAATGACAGAACTTCAGAACATCTACGTGCAAAGATATCATTATAATTTAATAATGTAGCACAATAAATGTGCAACATATAAAATATGTTTGCTATACCTACAAGTTGTTTTATTTGTGAAGTGACAGTCTACTTAACAGCATCCCACTGCCCATTGTCTAGAGACATTCGACTGACCATGTAATCACTAAAGGTCTCTGTGCTATGTGTAAGGAAATACAGATAAACACAGACTAGGAAGGATCAAAAAGATGACAAGACAAATATAAGAGAAAAAAAGATTTAAAGAGAACAAAGACTGAAACATTACCTCTAAAATTTCTTGCTTGTATTAAATTTAATGCTCTGAAGTTTTCTTTATCTATGGGAAATACATGCCTATAACTACATATTTTGACTGTATCTCATCTTTCTGTCACTCTCCTGCTTGGGTCTCCAGTTTGCTGCAAATACATGCTTAATTTTAATATTTATGCAGTTCCAGTGAAGTCACAATGAGGTGTCTGCTATATGGGTGTCTTCTTCTCATCATTTCACATCTTTACATGAACATCTTCTAGAGTAAAGTAGTGATTTAGTGTGGGACATTCATACACTTATATGCATGTATTCAATAGTTTAATACACTAAATAATGAGTAGCATGTTTGTATTGCAATATAATAGAGTTAATTGGGTATAAAAATACAAAACTTTCTGTAAAAGACAATTATTACATTTTTAAACTCTTTCTAAAGTGAAAAAAATATTATCCAAGGCTATACTTATTCATTCATTCATTCATTTATATGGGGATATATATGCGTGTATATATATATTTATATGGATATACATATATCCAAATATCCATTTCGTTGATAGATTTCTGATGAAACTTCCATTAGAAAATTCCTTCAGAAACAGTTAATATAATGCAGCTATCCTAGAGGAAGAGGACATCCTTGTTCATCAGGGTGTTGATACTGCAAAAGGAATGTGTTGCTTTTTCCACCATTCTTTAAAAGCTCATACTACCTGGGAGCATCCACAATCTATTCAAGATTTTGAATAGGAAGCATAGAAAAGTTATACATCCCCAAAAGTGTGATTGAGTCATGTGTTGCAGGGGTCTGTATTTCACTGGTAACTGCCAATAAGAAGGCTAAAAGTCCTCTCTAGTTTCCTTTGTACATTGTTAACCCTAGTAAGGATGTACCAGAATTCTTTCCTTGACTGCTCCCTCACAATTAGAGCAACAATCAGAGCACTCCTAAAAATATAGAATTAGATCTTTCATCTTCAAATATTTTGCATTTACCAACTTATGCTACAGCTAGGCTGAGGTCATGTGAGACACATGTAAATCATGACTGAAAACATCTTGATGCTCTTATTGTCTTGTATGTCAGCTGGGCACCGACAAAGCAGCCAACAATTAATTAAGTACTCATGCTTTTATTCATGACTACAAGCTACACTGACTTATAGCAGTGATTAAACAATCTTGATTTTATGGCAAATATGCACTGGAAATAAACTACACACTTGTTTTTTTCTAAAACAAGTCTCAGCAGAAGTATGAGGCAGATTTACTGCTTCTACAACAGTCTTCTAAAAGTAGATGTGAAGAACTCAATTCTCCTCTCAGCAATGCTCAGCTAAGTTGGTAAGTAAAAGAACACACCTTTGAATACATTGCACCAAACTTTTGGTACGCACTCTTCAGATTGTTCTCCTCTGTTCATTTACTACAAAGAAAACCATCAGAAGATATTTCTATAAGCTAAAACAACATTACTTCACCAGAAAACACAAGCTACAATGCCCTCTATAGCCAGTGCTAACAGCATCAGCTCCTTAGCCTTTCCTCACAGAAGAAATGCTCCAATGCTTCCATCATCTTAATGGCCCTTCACTGCATTTTTCTCTCTTGTACTGGGCAGCCCAGAAATGGACATAACACCCCAAGTGTGGCATCACCAGTGCTGAGAACAGTGGAAAAACCACCTCCCTCAATCTCCGCTCTCCTAACACAGCCCAGGATGGTACTAGATGTCTTTGAGGCAAAGGCACATTGCTAGTTCATGTTCAACTTGATTGCAACTTTCTGCAGCCTACATTTGACACAACTGGCCCCCAGCCTGCCTTTCCTAAAGAACATGTACTCTTTCACTGCAGTCATGCAAACATCCCACCACATCTAAATGACCACAACAAGATCATATCCCTGCAACTGCACAGAAATCCTCATGTTTATTTTCTACACTTGTATAGATACATCAGAGAGACACCCCATTGTGCTGATTTCTCAGGAAGGCTCTGGGTTGGCTTTTTCCCCCTAACCGTGCCTTGTAAGGCATTTCCCTGCTTACACACACATACCTGAAATGCTTCCCCTTCAGCCATGTTTTGTTGATTTTGTCTCCCTTTCATTCACATCACCCCAAGCTTTTTGCTGTCAACCCTGATCATCACTCTCTTACCAGGCTGCCAGTAACTCTTGCCCTCTTGCCCATGCTGGCATGGCTATCTGAAAGCCCTCCTTATCAGGTCAGACATTCTGCTGGCAAAGACACCATTGCACCACTTATGAGGGTGGATCCCCATTTCTTCCAAGCAGGTGTTGATCCTCAAGCAAGGTCCCACAGTCAAATCCCTGTTGCCACCAACAGCTCCATAACGAAATGTTGATGTGCAGTATCCTTATACCCTTCCCTTCCCTTGCAAGGGTGAGAACAACAGCTGGGCCCCTATCCCACTAATTATAGCCCCCAGAGCTGTAGTCAGTTTTGATACTCTCCATGTTGACCTGTGCAGTATCATTGGAACACACATGGAAGAACAGCAGGAGTTAACAGTCACAGGCCTGGAAAAGCTTTGGTAACAGAAGGTCCCAGATCCAGATCTCAGGCAAGCAGAGGACTTTTTTAGGCAGCAGGTCAGTTTGGCAGAACATTGCCTCCAATCCCCCCTTCATGGAGTCACCCACTCCTATCACTCCCCATTTCCTCCTGGCAGTGTTGTATAGCTCAGGATCAGCTGGCCCAGGTGCTCTGCTTGAAAGCACATCTGGTTTCTCTTCAGCTTTGAAGAATCTTTTTTCTCTTGCCAGTGCCTGAGTGTTTTCTGTTGCTAGCTATTCAACATGCAACCACATTCTTAACTCCAGAATTAACAGATCTAACTTTCCAGATACTGATTAGTTAATCTTTTTTAGCGGGCACAAACCCCTAAATTTTTCTTTCAGAGAAACTACATCACAGACTATGCACAAGGAATATATTTAATTTTTGAACATTATTGAGTAACAAGGTGTTACAAGTACATTTCTTGTATTATATTGACATTTTAAGTTACAGTTATTATGATTTATTATTTTTATGAAAGAGCTGTGATTCCTAGACAGGTATTCATTATGAGGGTATGAAAATAACTAAAACAAACAAAATACTTTCTGTATACCCAATACTACAAACTTTGCTTTGTATAGTGAGTATTCCAAAGAATTAATGCTTGAAATATGAGTCAATTAGACAAAAAGAGCCATTCAATTTACTTTTTAAGGAATATATTTTATTCAAAGTGCTCTTGAAACCAACTACACGCATCCTGAGTGTTCCTTCCTATGTATTCTCTAATCCTTGCCAATTAAATTAGCCTTTATTGATTTCCTAGCCATTAACAAAAATGTCAAAGTAAAAGAGATAAATAAAAATAGTACTGACCTCAGTTTTGTACTTCCTGTTCCTCTTTATATATATGTCTTTATTAATAAAGACACTTTTTGTGCCTTTTTTCAATGTTCCACTCTGTCTAACACAATATTAAACACCTCAGGATCTCACAACAGCTTAAACCTGCTGAAGCTTTTCATTTTTTTTTTAGTTTAATGAAATTTAATACTGCATCAAGTGGTGCGGAACTATCCTGCAAATTTTAGGTTTCTTCATCACATGCACATTCCACCTCTCAGGAGGCAATATCATCTGTGGTCTGTATGGCAGCCATCTCTCCCAAAGCCAGACAGAAAAATGAATAATGATTTCTAGAATTAGTATGGTTACAGGAATACTGAATTTTTTCTGTCTTCCCTTTATTTGAGATACCAAAGGAAGTTTCAAATTTAGGAACTCCTGGCATTAACATGATAAAACTATAAGCAGTAGAATGAGGCTGAATCATACAATCATTGACTAGTTGCAGTTGGAAGGGACCTTTAAATGTCATCTAGTCCATCTTACAAGGAGCAGGGACATCTTAAACTAGATCCATTTGCTCACAGCCCAGTGCAACATGACCTTGAATGTCTCCAGAGATGGGGCATCCACCATCTCTGTGGGCAGCCACCCTCACTCTTGTGTTTCACCACGCTAATTGGAAAATCTTCTTCCATGTATCTAATTTAAATTGACCTTATAAGTTTTGCCTCCATCTTTCTTGTAGGCTCCCTTTAGGTTCTTGAAGGCTGCTATAAGGTCTCGCCAGAGCCTTCTGTTTTCCAGGCTGAACAATCCCAATTCTCCCAGCCCTTCCTCATAGGAGAGGTGCTCCATCCCTTTGATCAGTTTGGTGGCCCTACTCTGCATGTGCTCCAACAGGTCTGTATCTTTCCTGCACTGAGCTCTCCAGAGCTGGATGCAGTACTCCAGGTAGGGTCTCCAGAGTGGAGTAGAAGGGTAGAATCACCTACCACTTCCTGTTGGCAATGCAGGCCAGAATACAATTGACTTTCTGTGCTGCAAGCACACAGTGATGGCTCATGTCCAGCCTCTCATCCACCGGCACTCCCAAGTCCTTCTCAGTAGGGCTCCTGTCGATCTATTAATCCCCCAGCCCGTACAGATACTGGGAGTTGTCCCAGCCCAGGTGCAACACTTGGCCCCATTGAACCCTTGAAATTTCCATGGGTGCACTCTTTGAGCTTGTCCAGGTCCCTCTTCATGGCATTCTGTCCTTCAGGTGTGTTAGGAGCACCAGTGTCATCTGCAAACTTGCTGAGGATGCACACAGTCCCTTTGTCTATGTCATTGATGAAGACACTGAATAGCACTGGCCCCAACACACACCCCTAAGGGACATCACCTGTCACCAATGTTCATCAGGACATTGAGTCATTAACCCCTTTCCATAACTTCTGTGTGCAAAGAGCTCTGTATTTTGTCATGTCCCAATTTTGGGACTCAAATTCTTTCATTTGCTGCCAACTATAGTTTTTTAATTGCATAGCTGAATGAACAAAAAACAAACAAACAAACACAAAACAAACCCCATTCCATATTCTTATTTCCCTTAAGTTCTTCTGAGAAATTCTGTCATTTGTTTCAGTTGCACTGTTTTGTTTGCTTATTGTGAATTTTAGAGATAAACCAATAGATAAAATATTGAAGAAAATTTAGAAGGTCTTTCAGTATAGCCTCTTTGGAACACTCCCTCTCTTTTTAGCAAGAAGTAAAGATTTTTTTGTACACTTATAGGTTCTCTGCCTGATTTTGTCTTTTATTAAAGAGAAAGTTTCATGATCAAGAAACTCATGAGATTACTTTAGGTTTTACTTGTAAGTCATACATGCTATTAAATAGATAAGAAGATGAAGTATATATAAAACAACTATTAAATTACCTCATTTTTATAAGAATTATTAATTCATGCAAAATTAGCTACAGGGCCCACATTTGATAATGTACAAAGATGTCCAGATGACAATAAGAAAAATACGTGCTCTTACAGAATTATAATTCTGTCTTTGAAAGTTCTTCTGATTTTTGGTCACTTAAACTCAAAAAAAATCAAAAAACCAAAAAAAAACCCCCAAAATTGGCAAAATAATAGCAAAAGAAGAGCAATTAACTGATTGGACACATATGTGAAATAAGTTTTAGTTACTTATCTATTATGTAATTATTACAGTGAAGGGAGTCAGAGCTGTCTAGAAAACAATAGTGTAACAAACTATACCCAAACACATACACATCAACAAATATGTATGCTTACCATATATTTCTGCATATACACACACTTGGAAAAAATTATGTCTTGCTACTTTTCCCCAAGACCATAGCAACAAGTCTAGGCTGGTCCCTACAACTGCTACAACAAACAACTTTCAAGTTGCTCTTTAAACTGTTTCTCCCTCATGCTCCAGCACTACATTTCTTCCAACTCTGCATCAAAAGCACAGAAACTTTGGTCTTAAGATACTCATTTAAATTTCCCAGAAAAACAGCTAAAGACCTTCAAGAAGCAGCCTCAGGAACTTCTACCTCAGGTCTCAAATCTGTTCCACCTGTTATGGTAATAAGACAACCAAGAATTTAACAAGCTATGCTTCACAGAATCAATGAATGGGTAAGGTTGGAGGGGACCGCAGTGGGCCATTTGGTCAAACCTCCCTGCTCAAGCAGTCATTCTAGAGCACATTGCACAGGATTGCATGCAGACAGTTCTTGAATATCTCCAGTGAGCGAGATTCCATAACCTCTTCGGTCAACCTGTTCCTGTGTTCAGTTACCCGTACAGTAAAGAAGTTCTTCCTCATATTCAGGCAGAACATCCTGTGCATCACTTTCTGCCCAATGCCTCTTGACCTATTTCTCAGCACCACTGAGGAGTGCCTAGATCCATCCTCTTGACACCCTTTCTTCAGATTCTTATAGGTGTTGATGAGATCCTCACTCTCTTCTAAAGGCTGAACAGGCCCAGCTCCCAGCACCCTTCTTCATAAGACAGATGCTCCAGTCTCTTAATCATGTTTGTTGCCCTCTGCTGGACTTGCTTCAGAAGCTCCATGATTCTCTTGTACTGAGGAGCCCAGACCTGGACAAAGCACTACAAAAGTAGGCTCACCAGGGCTTAGTAGAGAGGGGCAGGATTACTTGCCTCAACTTGCTAGCATTGCTCTTCCTAATGCACCCCAGGATAACATCAGCCTTCTTGGCCACAAGAGCACACTGCTGGCTCATGGACAGCTTGTTGTCTACCAGGATCCTCAGGTTCATCTCCAAAGAGCTGCATTCCAGCAGGTTGGCCCCCAGCCTGCACTGCTCCCTGGGGTTATTCTTCTCCAGGTGCAGGACCTGCACTATCAACTTTTCTGCAGAAGATTACCTTGTGTGGATTTGTACCGCATCACATATATGTGTTAATAAGATGCAAGAATGAAAGCTCAAACAGGATTTAAATATTTGCCCTTAGTACCAAGTTTGTATACTTTTTTTTAATCTCCACTGTAAGCAGTGAAAAAAACTGTAAGTCCACTCAACAATTTCCAAAAATAAAACTTCTGTCAGTCAATCACTTTCATCAAAAAAAGTGATAAGAAGCTTCAGTCAAACACAACTGACACAATTAGAAGAAAAGATACGGTAAGAAAAACCACAGAAATTTACAAGTACCTAAGTGTGGTTTTTTTTCTTGGAAACTTAATTTCAACATATATAAAATATGCCCCCAAAACAAACTGCAAATGCCTGTGATACTGCAAAAGGAATATTTCTTTAAGTGTTGTTTAGGGGAAGAGTTCTAGAAAATGTGAAGAATCTGGAATATGAACATGTAGAGTTTTACTACACATGCATGCATTGGTGAATCCAGTTTTAAGTAAACATTTTTTTTTGCCTGTTTTTTCGGGGGTGCATTGGAGGCAGTGCCTGTGCATTTACCTATATAATTACAGTACTCTTTACCTCTGAACCATTAACTTCTATGTAAAACATAGCAATACAAAGTAATGCTTAAGACAAAATCTTTGGATCTACTAACATGTATTTCCATATGTGTTGAGCCTCATTCTCTTTGATGGGTCAGGACTGGTATGTGAATTTCAGTTCTAGGCAACTGGCAAATTTCTTGACAAGGTTATCAGACTGGGGCATTTAAATTCAGCCAAAGCAGCAGCTGTTTTGTGTTAGTTCAGTGGCTATTCATGAGCACATATAACAGGTATCAGAGGAGTTGTTATCAAAGATGATTCTATTAAAGTGCTACTACCAACTATCAACCTTTTACTATTAATCACTTCATGTTCCTAGATACATTCCAATTTTTTTCTTTTCCTAGATTAAGAAAATTGATGACACAGAGACAATGTAAAATGACATAATTTTAACTAAAATTTCTAAAGATTTTTAAAGCAATAAGAAAGAAACCTAATGCTTTTAAAAAGGACACAAAATGTCTACCTGGCAATAATTTCTGAATTTTTTTGCCATTGATTATGAAGTATTGAGGGAAAGGGATTATTTGGAGCTGTGAAAGTGAATGATCCATTGTAAAACAATCATTAGAGAAAAGGAAAACAGCGAATACTCTAAACTATAAAATAACAGAGATATGAAGAGCAGAGGACAGTAAGGAAAGAGAAATGCAGGGCATGTAGTTCAGTTTTCTAGGGTAAGAGTAGAGACAAGCATCAGTAATAGCTTTCCATCAGAAGCTCCTACTCCTAAAAGTCTGGCACCTGACCTGATTCTTCAGGATATGGATCAGGTTTCTACGAATAAGAAATAATGAGTATATTTAAATTAGTTTAAATGAAAGAAACACCATATCTTTACTATGACACGAAGGTTGGCAGCAATTTTTGTAGACTCTAAGAGAACAAAAAGCTCCTTGAACCAAAGACTATTGTTCCTTTTTACACGGTTTCCTGAGAAAAATGAGCTGCTTTGCTCAGCTCCTCTTGATCACGTCCAGCAACCAATTCTATCTAAGTCCAATACATGGGAAAAGGTCTCGGAGCTTTAACATTCCTACAAACTTTGTGAAAGCAGGCAGCTGGATAGGGTGTCTGCTAGCTAGAAGAAAATGTGAATGCAACTTTTACTGAGCAGTGCAGAATCTGCTTCTCAGGCTAGGCCGCTCTTTCAAATTGATTCTCTCTTGTCCAATAAGGGGTAAGCTTATACTGCAGCCTGAGTACTACTTAATTAAAATATCAACTCACAAATGCAAACCTATAGGAAATAAGGATTAATTTAGTCTTGCAGGGCTATTTCTTAAACCAAACCCCCTCTGATTCAAAGTATAAAGCCAACTGGTACACTGCTCCTTCCACTCCCTCCATCTCTTTGGCGTGCAGCCTGCCACTCTCTCTTCTCCCTTGCACTATGAATCTGGCACTTGGGCCTGCAGGGTGGCTCAGTAACAAAGCCCAATATCCACCAGCTCCCCCAGTCATCCCTCTCAGACTACTGAAGTTATGACTATAGTAGTTAAAACCTGCTACAGGAAAACACAGACATGATCACACTTACAGATTTCTGTAGAACTTGGTGCTGGCCATCTGCACTGAAGGCATATCAAGCACCTCTCACAAAACATATCAAAAACACCTTCCAGTACGAAGGCATCATTTCATTGTTACCCTTTTTTAACTCTAGATTTTAACAGATGTTAAGGAGAAGCCAGGTTGCAGTGGTTACCCAAGGTAACTACATGCAAAACCTAAATTTAAGTGGAAATTAAGATCACAGTAACATATGTACTGACTAAGGCACTTGCTTATTTAGCCAGCTGAAAGAGCACTGATTTTCTGTGTTATTTTCTAGAATTTAGTGCCAAGCTTCCACAAATCTCATTTTAATCACCAAGACAGGCAATCTAGTTCTCACTGCTCATGATTATCAAGTATCATGCACATAAAAATATCCAAAAATGGTAGGGAATTGAAGTATTTTATCCATCTTCTACTCTTGCTAACATTAATCCAAACAGTGTTGTAAATAGCTAGAGAAATGTACGTGTAAGGAAATGTGCATTTTGCTACTATGCCACACTGTTTGCTTTGTAGTAGGAAGTTAGTATGTCCTTTGGATCAGATTTTGGGTGTAACAGATGTTTTAAGAATGTTTGAATGGAATCACATCAAAATTCCAACTGGTTCAATATCCAATACAGGTTGAAAGCAGCAGTTGTAGAGCACTGTTAGTAACATGAGATGGATCATATCACTTCTGTTATTACTGCAACTTAACAATGCAGAACTTAAGTGGAAAAAAATCTCCTAACAGCCTATTGTACAGTACTAAGCCTTCCACGACAATTTACTTAACTTTATTAACTCTCTAAGAGCAAGTTCCTAAACAGTGTTAACACTACTGAAATAGATTTGTTTGCCTTGTCAATTAATAATAGTTTGAGAAGCATTAACATTTTGAACCCTGAGTTTCAAAAATCTACTATTCAAAATTAAGATGGCGAGAGACTGCAGTTTGTGTTTGCAACAGAGTACTGAGAAGACATCCCAAATATTTGTTCAGATCAAGGTAGGTCCTGATGCAGAAGTAGAACAGCAATATTGCATCAGGACAACGATCTGTTCAATTTAACTGCTGTGTTAAGATGTACAATATATTAGCTTGGACAAAACAATATGCTAATTCAGTGATATTACTTTTGAGACCCTAACAAGTGTACTAGCACTTCAAATATGCCATAACCAGCTTGACTGATCCTTGTTTTAGAGTCAGGAAAAATCTCGTGGGTTAATGATCATACTGTTTACTTATAATGGATACGTTGCTTTTCTGTAGCTATGATTATCTGATAACTAGCTGATTTCGGTGCTAATAATAGTTTGCTCTAAGAAGTATCAAGATACAGTATTGATTTCAAAAAGATTATATCACTGTGCTAATATACAAGAGATTCAATTAGTAAAGATGACTGGCTACACTTCTCTGAAAATGCTCCCGACTCTCCTGTGAATATCTAAAGTATGGCTTAGCTAAGTACATAAAATCAAGATCAAAATACTCAAAAGCAGTCAGAAATGTGAATTCAAAACCTTCAGAAACAAAAAACAATTTCCAGAGAAAGAAGGTTCAGAAAAACTGGTCTCTAAGTATCTCAAACTGCTGTTACTAAATAATCAGCTGTTATTCTTTAAAACCCCTAAGCTAAACCTCTTTTTAAATAAATTGCCAGATTTTCACTTTAAGTTCTCCAACACATTCTGTTCCATAACCTGGCAAATTTTCATAGTCCATCTGCTTTACTGAGCAGTATAAAGGTGTTCTCTATTGGTAAATACCAAAAAAGTTGAATGACAGTCTACAAGTGACACTCTCTTTTTCAAGTCTCTCAATAAGTTTCCTGCTGGCCTTCTTTTCACTTGCTTCTGCAGGCTTTATGATATAATATCTTCCATTAAAAAATTAAAATTCAACTTAAATAGGTTTCAGATTAATTCAAAACAATTTTTGTCATTTCAACCCACACTACTATCTCTGGTGTTCACTATGCTCAAAGAAAAAAACAAACAAACAAACAAAAAAATCTTTTCCTTTTATTAGTGTAGGAAGAATCTATTCTCAAATGTCTGATTGTTCAAATATCTGCCTCAGTGAGCAGCTGTCCAACATACTGAAATAAAACTGTAATTTTTCATCACTAAGGTAAATGGTCAGATCTTAGGGGTTGTTTGGGTTTTTTTGCTAAGAACCATTTTTCTTCATGCACCAGGACAAGGGACTGTGCAAGAGCTTCTCCCACCAAAGTGCAAGGACGTGCCTTATATGTTCAGAGTTGTGGGGGCAGCTTACAATTCATCCCTTAGTGAAACAAATACCATTCATTCAACGTACCTCTGAAAATGCATTTTTTCCCAAAGAAATAGTGGTAGAGAGGGCCATTGCCTCAGTCCTTTCTCTAAGATGGGCTTTCACAATATCCTGGAACATTCAATATTTGTACTAGGTGTTGAAGTGGGAGAGGTTATTTTCCTAATTTAGTGCACAAAGGACAGCCATATACTGAGCAAGGGACAAATTAGAATATCTTTGGAGTGTTGTTTTACTGGACATGGTTGACTAAAAGTGGCTAACTCTAAATATAATTATAGCACAATTTTACAGCTGTTAACAACCTACTTGAAATTATCAGATCTAAGCTGTTGTAACATACCATTGCACAATTTTCATTTTTCAAATACACTGGCTTCCTTATTTAGGTAAGAATTGTTAAATCTACTAGAATATACAACATGCAATTAGGTATGATTCATCACTTATGCCCACTAGTTAATTTGAGACACATTTTCCAATACAGTTTTCATGACAATGTATTTTCATTTCGGTAGTTTAAGCTTGATGTGAGACTGATGTCAAGTTATTCTCATTGCTCTCTACTTTCATTTCTCCAAGCTTAAACTTCATATATTAGACTGACAAAAGCAAAGTTTAATGTACTTCAAAGTTTTACAAGCACACCTGGCAAAATTACAACACAAAACTCTCAGAAAACCTGAGAAATCTCTTAAAAAAACCCCATAAAATTCCTTGCATCTTATGTGTGTGTTTACTAAAAATAGCATAGGCAGAATAAAATATAAGAGATTTTACAAAATAGAAAATTACTCCAGACAGACAAGCTTCCTCTACTCTCTTGCCAGGAAGAAATTTACCTCTGGAGATTTCAGATCTAGTCATCAAATATCATCATCACCCTACCATCTTGTAAAACCTTTCTCTGTCAAAAGAATAAAACAACCCATATTCAGATCATGCTGTGGACATCTAAAGATAGGATCATCACAGTAGCATTGTTTTCAATTATCATACAGACCTGGCCCTTTGAAGGTTAGATACCAGATAGGGGAACAAAATTTCTCCGGTTTTAATCTATGACAGACACTGCAAAATAGTTTCTTTCTGCAGTCATGTTCGAGTTTGTTAATATGAACTCTTCAGCCAGGATGTCTATTTCAGCTATATTTATTTAAGTAGTTTCTGTTAAAATAAAGATTGCATCATTTTACCCCCATGTTTTACAAATTAGGTAGCCAAGGCATCTGCTAAATGAAAGTTAAGGTCATTTCTTTGGCAAAGGCTTTGATATCAACTGGTATTTGTATATGCTGTTTCACTGTACTGGTTAACAGCTCATCATCAGACAACCTGTACTGGTTTCTAGGTACATTTTTAAAAGCATTTGTTTTTACTGGTTCCAATTATGTTTTGGAATGCCTTTAAAGAGAAAGATGTCCTTTCTTCACTATTCACTTTCTCTTAGGGAAACAAACCAGAACACAAAATCCACAAACTTGTAGGAAATAGTTTCATAAATATATTTTTAGTATAGTTCACAAAAAAATAGCTCTATGATACAGTTCAAACAACTTTATCCTACACACTGAATTAAGTATCATGGTTGACAAAATCTAAATGGGTGAAGAAAAGCCTCAGGGCTATATGACTGTGTTGCCACCATGCTCTAAGAAACAGAGGAATAGGAAATCATATTAAAAGTCTGCAAAATGTGAGCATGAAAACATTACCTAAAATAAATAATAAACGAAAGAAAACTAAAAAACGCAATTAAAATTTGAAGACCTCAATGCACAACTCCTTTTAAGAATTATTATTATGACAAATGTCCCTTGTAAATCTTGAAGTTATATAGTTATAAAAAGATGCTTTAGATAAAATATATTTCATGGGCAGCATATTAAGTGACCCCTTTTACAAACCATTTCTCATTTTAAAAATCAAGTCTTTCCCCACCTCCTTTCAACAGACTCCTTTTCACTGACCATTGGAAACACTTGTTGATCTCCACACTTCTTCATACCAACTTGTTTTTATGTTTGCTCAAGTCCTAGAGTACCTAGGAGCTTCCTAGTGTCTTTAAATAGGCGTAAGCTGTCACCAGTGTGCTTTCATGACATACTAAGAGAGAAACCACGCATTAAAATTCATATGTTCCAAAAAGATTTGAACTTCAGATTCTACAAAAAGTAGGAGGATTTCCTTTCCTATTACACACCTGAGGAATGGAGATGTGAGGATGAAGTGAATTCCTGAAATCATACAACTAAACTATGTAGAATGAGAAACCGAATATAAGCCATTGCCTTTGAATTTTTTTTTGCTAATGTTGCTAAATGAGGACCTAGGATACGCAGGGCACTTTCTTCCTTCCATTATACAAATATTACTATAATATTTTAAATATGAAATCTTTGAAGTTATGCTAAGTATCCAAGAGTCATCCAATATTTTCTTGTGCAGGTTACATTGAGGCAAAGAGCATAAGGCACTGAGAAAATGAAAAGGGATTATTTCTGAGATGACACAAGAATAGACAGTGTATTATTGAAAACTACAGATGAAGTTTATTGGCGATCCACTTTCTTGAATGACTTGTAATTCTCAAAGTATACTGGTTAAAGCTAGTTATTTTGCTTTTAAGACACCTCTTTGAAAGTGTAGTTTACACTGAGCGCTTTTGTATGATGCCCACATTCATATCCACACAAAACATTGATATGCTTTCTAAACTTATAGCCTCTGGACAAGTCAGGAGAAAGAGCTTTGCTGACTAGCAAAGCAGGAGCCCAGCCTTGTGTCCCAGCATTAGACAGCACAAGTTGGAGAGTGACAGCTGGCCTCAAAGAATAACACTCTCTTCATATTAACTGCCTTCATTCAAATACTGTCACCTACAAATCCATGTAGTGGTGATAAAGCAAATATTCTGGTTTAAAAAATTCTGCATCAAAAATGTGTGTTATTATTTAGCCAAAGGTTCCACTAAGCTTCATATTGGACTGCTTAGTTGTGCTGTCCACTTCCCCAAATATACCTTCTAACACACAGTACACTAAAATGCTGCTAGACAGAAATCCAAACTCCAATATGTAGAGTATGTGTTTATTGCAACAAGTACTGGTCTTTTCCAGGACTCTGCAGTACCTTTTCCCCTTCATTCTTTGAATAAGCTCATCCTTGATGTTATCTATTCTCTATAGTCTTCTCCCAACCTGGCCTGGATTCTGAAGGCTGTACACATTTATGTTTGAAAGCTCATAGCTCTTAGAGTCCTGTTTATTTCTGTCACGTGACTACATCCTGCCTTGTCCAGCAATGCTTCATGGATCTTCTTGCCAGCCACTTCTATAGCAAGTGGTGTTGCCTTTCAAAATCCTGACCCTTCTTTGCCATGTGGTGCTCACATGTAAGAACCCAAGGCCTTCTTATGAGCTCATCGAAGGTATTTTACTTCAAAAAGATACGAGGCTCCAAAAATCTAAATGGGGGGGGGGGAGGTTTATACCTTAAGGACAGCCACAGGAAATATGCTATGATGCTTTTCAAGGGGTTGAAATAACACACTTTAACTGACAAAGCTGGGAAAATAAGGGAACTTGGAAAATGTTTAAAACAAGTATTCAATCAACATAAAGGATTTCACAAAGCACTGACTTCAAAAATTCGAACCCATCCAGACTTACATTACACAAATATCAAGAAGAAATTAGGAGACAAGGAAGCCAGCACAGAAAGAAAGAAAGGGGGAGGAGGGTGTGCATGGAATTATAGCTACTGCCTTAAATCCAGTGTAGATCCAGCTACCATAAGTCCAAGAACAGTGGGGCCATGAACCACATGGAGGCCACCTAGTGTTGGTTTTATTTGCTTTGGCCTCCTGGGGCACCCCCAAATGGGGCTGGATTAGAGGCTCCAGGGGGTATGGTGTGGGGTAGTGCTCTTGGGATGCCAGTAACTGACAGCTGCACTAAAGGCTATCAAGAAGGGGGGATATGAGGCAGGGCAGAGCACCATTCCAGCTTGGTAGAATGGGATCTGCCCCCTCCAGCCACACACAGAGTTGTTTCAAGCCAGTAATAGCTTTAATAACTTCTTTTTTCCAGTTCCTCATGCCACATCACAGCTTTATAATATCCCTTTTTCCCAAAATCTTTCTGCTGCACCACAACCACTCTCAGCTAAATCAATTCCTTCTGGCAAAAAAACCCCTCAGTCTCTAGCTGGACTGATACAATCCTTCATCTGGATCTACAGAGTCTGTAATGCCACCATGTACCACGCATCAGAATTTATGTGCCTGAGAGACAAAAAGCTTTCAGAATAATCATTATTGGATCTAGGGTCTTTTTGATGAAGTATTACATGGAGAAGCAAAGGTAATAAACGGAAGGCTTGAACAGAAGTATTTTGAGGATAAGTTCTGCATTGCTTGTGCAAGGAACCTTTCTTCCTCAGGGTCCTACTGCCATAAACTGTCAACTTCCCAGAATCCAGACGGAATTCTATTTCAAAGAAGTTGTAAGAGTTGAAAAGTCTGCGCTACTGGGGATTAGAAGGGTTGCAGTTACAATTATTAACTGTACACATTTTTTGCATTACTACTACCAGATAGAGCCTAAAAGCCCTTTATTTTGCCCTCTATACAAGCACAGAATAAAAACACACAGTGTTTTCACCAATAATTTTGCAATCTAAACATTGCAAGAGACAAGAAATGGGATACTACAAGAAAACAATGAAAAAAAGATAGTGTGATATGAACACTTTAAANCAGAGAAGAGCAACAAGGCTGGTGAAGGGACTGGAGCACAAGTCCTGTGGGGAGAGGCTGAGGGAGCTGGGGTTGTTTAGCCTGGAGAAGAGGAGGCTCAGAGGTGACCTCAGCATTGTCTATAACTACCTGAAGGGAAGTTCTAGCCAGGTGGGGGTTGGTCTCTTCTCCTAGGCACTCAGCAATAGGACAAAGGGGCACAGGCTCAAGCTCTGCCAGGGGAAATTTAAGTTGGATATCAGAAAAAAATGCTTTCCAGAGAGAGTAATCAGGCATTGGAATGGGCTGCCCAGAGAGGTGGTGGATTCCCCATCCCTGGAGATTTTTAAACACAGATTGGCCGTGGCACTGAGTGCCATGATCTAGTAAATGGATTGGAGTTGGACCAAGGGTTGGACTTGATGATCTCAGAGGTCTTTTCCAACCCAATCAATTCTATGATTCTATGATTCTATGATCCTTCATAATAGTCTAACTGTTGTCAACACATGTAGAAACAAAACAAAAGAATTTTAAGGAAGGATGCTTTAGGAATAGTAAATACCTGCTGAGTGTCTAAAAAAGTATGGGGAAAAGTTTAAAAAGACAAACTTAAAAATTAGCAAGTGAGCAATGAAACCTGGAGTTGGATGAGGATATGAAGTAATTTCCGGGGTAAGAGTTGGTACAGAAAATATGTATAGATGTTGAGACAGAAGAAAAGCCACTTGGAAGCTGTGAGATGATTTTGTGAGGTATGAAGTATTGCTATACTATTTTTTCTGACCTACTACAGATATAGATAAGAACTGCAAAGTTTTATGGATTTACATTTTATAGAAGATTGAGTATGTGAACTCATACAGTATATTATGTTATTTCTAGGATGACTTCGCAACAAAAGCCCAAACTGGTTTATAGTGTGAATATTTATCACTATTCTACTTTACATAATATATACATAAGTTTATATATAGGTTGGAATTTGTAATATTGAATCAATTATACAGAATTTGACTGACTAGAATGCATATGATCAACTTGTGAAATATTTCCTGGAAAGCATTAGTGAATGTAAATTCATTTGAGATTTCTATCAGATGTTCTGACTACTTTCATTTCATTGGCATATATATTTCAGTGGAGAAATAGATAAATTCAGAATTAAAAATATTATCAAATAACTCTCTTTTCATTCTCAATATCTATTTCTTTTGGTTAACTTTATTCTTTGTCAATCAAGTTAAAACAATGACTCAAAAGGGAGACATCCTGGCATATGTATCTATTATTCTTTTTATAATGTAGTACTCCCACTGGTTTTCAGGGATATTATGCATATGAATGGACTGCATTACTAGTCTAGATTAAGAGAACACATTTGGAAATACTTAACTCATCATACCACTTCAGAACCTAATATTTATAATGGTACTTGAGCCTGCAGCAATATAAACAACAGCACAAAAATACAACTCCTAGAAATATACTATGGACGGATTTATCTAAACTTTTTATTAATAATATCACTAAAAATTACACTAAGTTAAAACTATTTTGCTGGCTTTTACATATATGAACAAATATAGAAATATGAATCAGAGCACTCCAAAAAACTTGCAGTATTCCCAGACCAGAGAAGTTACATACATGCCAGTATGAGGAAAGTACATTCCAAATTTATGAACTAGATATCTGTTTAACCACATAAAGGTCCCTAAAATTTTCCTTGGTAGCCACTATATGTTTTTTTTTAACAGATTATATTAACCCTGATCCCCTGGAAACATTGCCAGCCATCTTTAACTCTTCAGACACATACCTTATCCATTTTGCCTTTGGAAGTGTTGTTCTCATCCATGCCATGACAACTCAAGGGTAGTATGAACTGTCTTCCTCTGACCCAAGAAAGATATTGTGCCCTTCCTTTCTCAGAGCTAAAAGCTAGCGGACCTCCACTTTAACAGATTGGGCTAACAACTGCCTCTTTCCCAGATCCATAGCTTAGATGGAGAGTCAGTCTTTTAGGCTAGTTAGAACAGGCTAACTTCTTCTAAACTTTATTTATCTTGAAATCTAAAACATACTGCTGCGCATTATGATAGCTCACATCCAGATATCATTAATCAGGTCAATCACAGGTACTCACCATGAGAGGTAAGGCTATTGGAAACAATACCCATGAAGACTTCTGCGAGAAGCATAAGCTTTTTAGTTAAAAACCTATTCAAACACATGTTGCATTATTTCAAATTGTATTAGACAGTATCCTGGGTTAACAGAACTCAATGTGCAAGTCATATCATTAAGATTTTCTTAAGGAAACAAGATTTTCTAAAGAAGTGACAAACCACCCTTTAAGTGAAAATATGGAACTTAATATGGCAGTTGGAATATCACACCTAAGTTCAGAGCACAGCATTTCAAGAAAGTAGAAATAATGAAAGGCCAGAGGGACAGCAAAAAGAATGAATGAAATACAAGAAAAAAAAATTTCTATAATGAAGAAAACAACAAACAGGGATTGTATAAGAGCACACAGTGAAAACATGACTAAAAATCTCAGATATGTAAAAGTGTGGTGCAAAGAGGAAAATAAAATCTCTGTAACTGCTAACTGACTAGCAAAAACTAATGGGTTCAGGTAATTTACTTTTAGCAAGGTAAAAATCAGGAAGCACAAAAAACTAATGGGAAGAGTAGTGAAATGCTGGAATAGATAACTTAGGTAAGTAATCATAACAAATCTCTAGGTAGACAGGCAAGCACTAATTTAAAAAGACTGCTTGTATTCATCTTAGCTTTGAAGGAAGACTGAGGGGACAGGTATGATGCCTTTTTGGAATAATTTTCAGCTGTGGAATTCTGTGCTGAAGTGACCAAAGAAACGTAGTCAGTACCACTTGCTGTGGGATCTTGACTTGGAAGAAAAGTGATATTCTGGAAAAGACCCAGTCAACTTCTTCATATACACAATCACTTGGATTCTGACAAAAGTCTGTGGATCACCTAGCCACGCTGGTCCAATCTGGAGCTTCTTTATTCCACAGTTTAATGATAATTACTTTCAAGGCTGGACTATACATAACCAATACCTAGACCAGCCACAGAACATAGCATTTTGCTTGCCTAGTAATTTGTCCCATGGCCTTGAGGCCAGACAACACTAGCAACAGCAGTTAATAACACTGAATTCCAGATGTAGACTCTAGTGAAATTTTTTGAAAACATTAGCTTTACAAGATTGTGCTTTAAAAATCTAGGTGTACTCAAAATTCTTAATCCTATATCTCTACCTTACTATTAAGTTAGGATCTTTAGTGTTTTTGTTTTGTTTGTTTGTTCATTTGTTTAATTTAAACCTAAAACTTTTTATTGACCAATCAACTTTAACAATGAGAATCACAATCCTGTAAAAAGGGTACAAGTCTTTGGAGAGTTCACACACAGTAAGTAAAGCACCCTCTCTAGTCAGTTATTTTGTCTCCAGTAAGAATTTACGGTTGTTCTAATGTTAGAATACAGGACCAATGTACAGCTGCTGGTCTGATTAGCAACTAAGTATGGAAAAAAATAACATTTTCCAACTTCATTTCAATATTCTTGTCTTTTATTCTACACTAAGCCTTGTATTCAAGTAGGAAAGTTACATAGCCAAGCATATTCACTACATTTAAATCACTTTACCTTGGTCCAAGGAAAACAAAACAAATCTGCATCATAATTCACCTTTTGGATAGTGAGAACTAAACTATTGGAAAAATAATACTTTCAAAAATAAATACAGACCATGACAGCTGAAATAGGTACAACAGCAATGTAGCGAGTATTCGCTGTTCTCAAAGTTTCTATACATAACAAAGTAGCTCCTATTCAAAAAGCCATACTTGACAAAGTTACAAACGTCTGTGCTTCAAATTATAACCTTTAAAATACATCTCACCTATACATGATTGCTCTCTGATAACGTGTAATTATTGCCCTTTTCACAAGGTTTACAAAGAGGCACAAAATGTAACAGCACCTCCACCCTCCAATGAGCTAAGGTGCCAAAAACACGGTCCCAAATCGAAATGAGCCCCCGGGTTGCCCCCTTGGGGTGTCCGCAGCGTACTCACCATGGCGGGCTAGTTTTGAAGACTTTCCTCCCCTCCCCCTGCACCTACGCACAACGAGGGAGAATGGAGAGCAGTTTCAGCATTAAATTTGAACTTCCCTGCTTTTGTTAGCATGAGTCACCACCTTAACATTATCTCAGCTCTAGACTTTTATCTGTGAATATCTAAGCCCTGTCTTGTGGAAAACTAATTACTGAGCCACTGAGAGGCTTCATAATGTCCTGCATTTAAGTCCTGAACATCATACATAATGCATAGGAAGCAGTCTCTGCACTCTGATTACAGAACACTGTCATTAAGAGAGCAAATTAAAGATGTGAATAATTCACTGGCTGAGCTTATTGTCAATGCTGCATTGTGAAATTAGAATTTCTAATAAGTACTGCAATTTTTTTAACCCAATTAACACAGAGAACATCTTGAGTCTGATTAGTACAATAAAAATTATTACCTTATTCTTTTGCTTCACAACAGCCAAATTAAATACTGTACTTAATTATGCAGCATTCATCGCTTCTGTGCTAGAAATAATAATAATAAAAAATTCTCACTATCGCTTTAATAAGACTTCCGATATTTAGAGTGCAACTGAAAAATAGAGCATCTGTATCTCCTGCACAATTTCTTATCACAAAGTTACTGGTTTGGTTTTTTTCAAATACTTTGAAAATCTGTTTTAATATCAGCAGTCGACCATGATGTCACTGCTGAAATCTTCTCTGGAAACAAAAACGTATTCGAAAAAAAACCCCACAAAACGACTCTTCTGAACAAGCTCTGAATATATATTGTGAATTAACTTTCTCTGGGCTGATATGAAGGCAGAAAAACCCCCAAACATTACCACTTACAGCTTTGAAACTGAATGTACAAATATACAAACATACATATATACACACACATACATATACAGGTTGTTTCAGAAAAGATTCTTAGGAAATATACTATGAAAAAAACAGGAGCTGGATCAGCTCTCTTACCTCAGTTCCCTCTTGGCACGGGATAGATAACATCCTTTCATCCCAGAAAGGAGAAAAGTCCAATTCAACATCCAGCGTGTTGGTTTTTCCCCACACGATGCCTGCTGCCATGTTAAATAAAGAAAATGATCACTGAGGATGCAGCTTTTGTCTCCAAATATTTGAATACTGCCTTTTAGTGACAAGGACCCCAGGAATCTTCACACATCTGGAAGCAGACACCACTGGCTGCAGCTGCTGCAATGGGATTTTCCTCAACCCTGTTTCATTTCCAGCTCCTTTTTCTTCCCTATCCTGAGGAAGTTTAATCACCGAGCATGACTGGGGAAGAAAAAAAAAAGGAAGGAAAAAAAAAAAGAAAGGTGATATTGCAATCATAGGCTTTCTTGGTTCTGTCCTAGAGACAGGGACTGCAGCAACCACCTTGCATCTTTGTCTAGTTATTTTAGCATGTGCGTGCAAGAGGGGAGGAAAAAAAAAGACTGAAAATTATTCAGGCATACTGCAATAGACATAAATAGAGACAAAAAGACAGTGAGAGAAAGAGAGGGGAAGAGAAAGAGGGAGAGAGAGGGAGAGAGGAAACAGAAAGACTAAGAGAGGGAGAGGGGGCTGTCAGTGCAGATAAATCTGCATATGGAAATCAGGGTTATCCTGGGTACAGTTTTATTTAACCATGATGTACTGGTTTTTTAATTAGACAGGAATTTAAAGAAGGAAATGAGAGATTCTTACAGACATAGGAGCAAACAAAGCATTTTGAATCATAGCAGGGTTTTCACAACAAGCAGTAGCAGAAACAACAAAACTTTTTATAGCAACTTTCTTACTAGAAGCAAGTTTTGTGCACTGCTGCTAATTTGCACCCAAAACCTAGGCAAAAAGCATTCATTTTGAAATTAAATCCAACCACAGTAATCCAAAATACAGTATTTTTTAAAAAGACCAGAAGCCACCAGGTGCACAGTGTACATTTTAAGCAAAGTTATGCTAGGCACAGGTGTCAGGACTTTTGCCCTAGCCCCTGTTGTGTGGTGACTGTCACACCCAGTGATGGCACTTCAGTAAATGATAGGAATGATACCCAGCTGGAATTTCAAATGCACTGAACACTACTTCTCGTGCTTGATGAGAATTGCTTGGGAGGATTGCTTGTGTTTGGAGATAATGAGCATTACCTGACAGACATGGGAAGGTTGGATCTGGGTTTGCAAGGCATCAGAAAAGACCAGGAGAACCTTTTGGCCATCTCTGTGAGGGAGCATGGGGATGAATGGACTGAGAAGGCCAAGAAGAGGGGAAATGAGGTTAGCTAAAGCCTAGACGAGAAACAAACCAGAAAAAGGTAGTGGACAGTTGCAGTATGAGGGAACTTACAGGAAAGACAGGAGCATATGGTCACAGGACAAGGGGGAGTTGGTTCAAACTGAAAGAAAGTATGATGAAAGATTGAAAGATTGTATGTATGTATATATGGCCAGACTTTGTGAACCAAGATTTGGGAAGGACTCTCCCCACGTGGGTGTGCCCTTCCAGCCTGCACAGTGGATTTTTTTTCTTTTAGGTGAGGCACAGCGTGCACAAAACTGGCCCCACTGTTTAAGTCCTAAGGTCACAGATCACAGATCACAGACTATTCTGAGTTGGAAGGGACCCACAAGGATCGAGTCCAACTCCTAAGTCAAGGGCCCACACAGGGGATTGAACCCATGACCTTAGCATTATTACAACCAAGTTTTAACCAGCTGAGCTAATCTCAGGGTCCATTTGCCACAGCTGAGCGAGCTTGGACAGTGACAGGGAAGTCCTCGGGACTGTCACAGCAGCCGGTACTGACCGGGGCTGACCCTGCTGAGCATCCGAGATGTGACGGGATGGGATGGCAGGGAGGC
>VWZD01008399.1:30581-183271 GCA_013396695.1 Sakesphorus luctuosus | reverse complement strand
AGGAACGGAGCGGGGAACTGAGCGGGGAAGAGAATGGGGAAGGGAGGGGGTGGGAGGGGCCGCCGGAGGAGGAGGAGCGGGCGGTGGCCAATCGGCGCCGAGGCGCGTGCGCAGTGCGCGGGTGACGGTGGCGCGCGGGACGCGCGGAAAGGCGGCGGGGCGCGGGAAGTGCGGGAGAGCAGCGGCGGCCCCGGCAGTGCAGGTACCTCCGCTCTGCTCCCTCTCCCTGTCCCCCTCCCGCCCCGCGCTTCCCGGGAGATGGCAGCGGTGCTGGGCCGCGGACGCGGCGCGTGGGGGTCGTGTTCGTGGCCGGTCCCGGCGGCGAGGGTGCCGGTCCCGGTTCCGGCCCTGGCCGCTCTGTCGCCGGTTTGCAGCTCCTGCCCGCGGTCTGCAGCCTCCCTGGGGGTTCTCCTCCGTGGCTGGCCAAGGAGGTTGCGGTGCTTGAAGGCATTTGGTTCCACTGGATCAGAGGTGTGATAGACAAGTAGGGAACCAATAGGAGTTGCGGTTGGGAAGGGCCGCACTTTTAGTACCCTTTCCTGCAGTGTTTTCTTTGGTGTGGGGCGGTTTTGATGCCCCAGGTGGAACAGGCTTTCCTTAAAAACTCTTGTGGTTGAGGGCATTCCCTTCAGTTGCCTCCTCTGCTGTGCCGACACCCTTTACCTGCTGTAAAGAGAAGCACTGAAGGAGTTCTTCCCTTTTGTTGCTACTCTGCAGGAATGTGAATGGATCGGATAAAGTAGAACAGAAACTGTTTTCTCCTCTTTTTTTCCCTTGAGCTTATTTTTTCAGTCAAGCCTCCACTACCAACGTCTAGTTGTGGTGTAAACTAGTTTTTGCAAGAACCATAGCAAATTGTGCCAGCAGTGAAATTGAAAACTTAATTTAGAGTTTTGGTTATATTGTTTGCTTATTTTTGTAGAACTCTGTGACACCTGGTGCCTAGTTCTCCTCTTCCAATGTGTTGTATAAAATGTGAATACACTAATGTTAAATATACAGTGAACATCTAACTGTCAGAATCAGAGCTGTACAGTAATTTCTCAGCTTTAAAACTTTAGCATTTCAGGGTTCTATAATTGCCATGTAGGGTATATTTACTGCTTCCTAGAAGGAACTTAAGCTGTAATGTTGCCTTAAATTATGGGCAACTGTGAGCCTGTAATGCGTGATGTGTTCTCATAGCATAGCTACTCTGATCATAAAGTGAATTGTTGCTGAAAGTAGCTCACCCATCCTCTGTAATGCATTCCTGCCTCCTGTTTTACCCTACTGCTGGTCTAACCTCGTGGCTAGTTAATTTAGATAGCTCAACCAGAAGGAAATGGACCTGTTCAAATGTTTTCTAGTCACTAATGGGAGTTCTTGAACAGGCAGTGATGGAGGAAGATAAAGTTGCACAAAGTGGCAAAATTTTGAGGCACTACGTGAGATCGAGATTGCCTTTCTTGGTGGTATCTTTCAGCTTTTAATTTGATGTTACAGTTAGTCAGATCTGTGTCCTCTCTTGAGCTGAAGGATTATGTGGAGTTGTAACAATTAGAAATTTATTTGAAGAAATACTGTGAGTATATTTACATTTATCTATTTATTTTCTGGGTCAGGTAGAAGCAATGGAAGATGACTTTGAGGCTTCTTCCACACCCCCATTTCTCACTGAAAGCTTGGAGCTGGCAATGGAAGTGGAGAACGAGAAGTCACAGCCACCTTGTTTTTCTTGTGCTTTTGACACCCAAAATGGAGGGAGAAGCTTCTCTGCAGAGTCTTATTTGGCAAGTGGGTCTCTTAAGAGGTATGGGATTTTTTTTAACTATAAATATAAAGACCTTTTAAGATGTTATCTCCACTCATGTTTTCTGCCTCTAAATGCTGACAAGTTTCCGGATCAGTTTGTTCTTCAGCTGTTATGATCTTGAGATCAATTTGGTGGTATACCAAACTGGGAAGGGCAGTTGTGTTTGTAAACAGTTTTGAATGGTATTCTAGCTCCAGTTCCTAGCTTTGTGAACTTACTTTTAAGATCCTGTAAAGGACATGTTTACAAGCCTGTTGGGACACTTTAAAATTGGCCTGTTGGGCAACGGCAACTGAGATCACTTACATTTCTGAGGAGGCTTCAGCAGTGCTTTTCCCAGTCATAGGCTCTATTAAATCCTGCCTCTTTCTCAATTTTCCACACGATAGAAACAACCCTTTTCTGCCCAGTGTCCCCAGATTGCTGGGACTGTCCTTTATAGCTTTAAGACCATCTTTCTCAAAGCTTTACCTTTGCATGTGTTTAGGGTTCAGAAGACATGTGCTTAGCAAGTAAGTGTTTTCCATGAGATTTTAAAATGTTGCTTTGGTTTAGTTATTATCTGCTTTACTGTCTGTGATTTGGCCTAATTTTCTGTGCCATTTGTTCATCCTACAGGAGTTGTCTTGTTTTTCCTACAAAAGCCTAATCTTTCTGTCTGTCTGTCTTTCTGCCAAGCCTCATATTTTGTGTTACTTGTTTTTGATCTTCACTTCCACAGCCTCTTCTCTAAAGCCATAAAGGGGATTCCACTGTACCTCCCCCGTTCCCTGGCTTAATTTATCATATATTTGAGTTGCATCAGAGCACATTCATTCAAATTGATGTCAAGTAGAGGACTGAGGGACCCTGTATCTGCTTGAACACATCAGTAGTGGATTCCACACTGACAAAGAAACACTTCACCTGAATTTGTTTCTGTCATTAAAACCCACTCAGGAGCTTGCATGTGGACAGGTTTCCCAGTCATGCTAACATTGTTCTCCTGTTGTGTATTTACTTTGTCTACCTGGATAGTAAAGTCTTGGAAAAGCCTGCATGTGACAGACTGTTTTGTCTTCATTACTTAGAACAGGAGTAGCTGGATTTAATTGCTAAAGGCTTCAAGGCAGTCCGATGTTTAAGAAGTTACCAAATGGACTAAGATGTTATGGGAGATTGAGCCAATTACTCAGATTCTTTTTGCTTCTGAGAACTACGTTGGTAATAGTGCCATAGTTCAAGGAGAATATGAATTTGGCATGTAATATAATGAAAACTAAGTGCTTGCCTAGTATATTTTTTAAAATAGAAATATTTCTTGCATATCAGTGAATTGAGCTTCAGCTGTGTGACTGTATTTTCTGAAGGGCAGTGGGAAAATTCTGAAATAATTTGCTTTGGTGTTATTATACATCTTGCTGTGTTTTGTGGGTTTTGGGGGGGTTTTTTGAAAGGATGTCAATGAAATATTTTTCTGTTTGCACAATTACAAATGTTTTAACAGTACAGGTGTCTGATTCTCCCCACTTTGAGTAACATAACTCTGATGTTATTTATTTCTTTTTAGCCAGAGCAAAGAGTAGCTAGTTATGTCCGAGTATTAGTTTAATTTATAGTGATGAATTTTGACCCTCATCTGTTCACTTACCTAACAATGTGTTTTTATCAGTGTGTTCTGTATAAATACTACTAAATGTATATGAAGGAACTAATGTTTGTTCTAGCATTAGTTATTAGGCATGTAGTGTGCATTGAGATAGATTCCAAACATACACTTACAGTGACCTGTGACTATGTCCTGTTTTTAGGATCTCAAAGCTAGGAGTTGTCATATTGCTATATATCATATTGCTGTAAAATATAAACTGTCTTTTGAGACCTCTATAGTATATATATTACTGATATATGTCTTGTACATAGGTCAGCTCTATAGGGTACATGTTGCCAATATATTCAGAAACTATTGGTGGTACATAAGCTAGCTGTAGATATTCTGTTTCGTGTGTTTACTATTGAGGAATTTATGAATATTGTTGGATCTATTTTACAGGGTTTTGCTGAGACTAGATCCCTCTCCAAATGACTATGAAGAAGATGTAGTGGAAATGTTTGGCTTTCAGTGGGTTACTGAAATGGCATTAGTTGAATCCTGTGGATTTCTCTTTGGATTACTTAGGTATATCATCATTGTATTTTATAATTAATCCCCTTCTTTAATTATACCCACCTTAAGGATGTGAAAACCTTTTCATTTTTTTGGTAGTAATGTCATGAAAGACTGTAGTCTATGCAATGCATCTAAAAAAAGATTATGCTATCTGTTTAATGCTTCAGTAAATGATGGATAAGGGACAGATGGAATTGCAGGAAGAAGTATATCGTGTCACAGATTTTTAATATTATGTTACTTAATAAGTTTCCAAGTAGTGCAATACATATCTTAGCCATCAGCAGATAAAAAATTGGTAAGTATAGTTATTACAACAGAGTGTTGGTGTTAACTTAGAAGGCTCTAGCTTCAGAATGTATGAATAAACTACGTAAGATTTCCTGAATGAGACTGTGCTACCCATGTAATTGAAGTTGTGTTTTGAAGATTTTTAGTCCTTTTTTTTTGCATAAATACAACTTTGATTTCAAAGCAGAACAAAAAGGCTGCATAACCCAGTTAAATGGCTGAAGGTAATCTTTAGCTGACATGACTTTATCCAAGGAAGAAAGAATGAGCTAAAGGAGATAATTGTAGCATGTGTTTGCCCTTTAATATGCAGGTTGCAACCCAGAGTTTTGAGTCTTTAAGTGCTTCCTAGTATTCAGAGTGTTTTTCCATAAGAACATTTGATCTGTGTTGGATCCAAGTATCTTGTTTTAGAATCCTTCAGTAGTTGTTTTTTGGCTATGTAACAATTGAGAGAGAGAACTCCCTCCTCAATTTATGCAGCATTTTCTTTCAAAAGTCTGTCTGACAGAAATATGCTTTTCATTTATTCAGTTTAGTGCCATGTTATCTCTGTGGAGACTGTACTTGAAGACCACTTGCAAATAACAGTTCTTGCAGAGTATGGCTGAGTATTTACTTGTGTTATGGCTTTTTTTAAAATTTTCATTTGCAGTGGCAATTAGCTTCTTTAAAAATGTTCTCTTTCCTTTCCAAGACTGAGCTGAGCATTAGTTTTTCTAGAGATACTTTCTCCTTTTACTCTGCTATATTTGTTGCTGTTTATCTTTTGTGCTGGAGTTGGTCACCCTATGTGGGAAAACCTGGTGGCGTAATTTACTAGAGCACATTCACAAGTGAATTAATTTAATGTATACTGAGGGTATGCCATGAGGGCTGACTTTCAGGTTTATTCTGTGGTCAAATTTGAAGTTGCTATGCTTATGGAAAGATCACTTTTAGGGAATGGCTTTTGGGTTTTTTTTTCTCCTCCCCCAATATTTAGCTAATTGTTGTAGTATTTGGTTGTTACTGTGTTCATTGTTTTAAAAACAAACAAAAATTCTATCCAATGTCATCCCTTCACACTTGGATGTGTCTTCTGCCTTCCACTAACATTCTTTCCCAAGTTATATTTCTGAAGCTTTTTCAGAACTACACAGCAAGAAACACCTCTCACCTTTCTCTGTTCTATTTAGACCTTACTAAAGTGTAGTTGAAAAACTTTTACCTCTATAAGTACTATAAACCTTTGTATTCCTTTAATTAGGCAACAGATATACCGACTGGAAAACCTAGTACAAATGAGTTCATCTGATTTTGGTAAGTTTTACTTATTTAATTTGACATTGGGGTAGGTACCTGACAGCCTTTTCATTACACAGGTATATTCTCAGAGATCACATTTGTGCTTTGACTCTTGACCAAGGGCTTTTGGAGTGTGCCTCAGAACAGCATATAACCAGCATAAAACTGCAGTAAGGGTAGAACTATAAGCAACCAGGTGAGATAAGGTAATATGAAAATAAGTAATGGAAGCGTTAGGAGTCAGTTTGGAACCAGATCTGCCTGCATGGTAGATCACTGGGCAATCCTTACTGACCTGAGTGGGGGATTTTGCAGTAATGTGACTTGAGCTAAGGTGCCACCCCTAAGGTAGAGTTTTGAAAAACCAGTAACTCGTTTAATTAAAAATGGAAAATTGCATCAAAAATCCCAATAACTGTTTTAGTTACAAAGGTAGTGGTTTGGGATTCTTTTCTGTGTTCCCTTGGCTTACATTTAAACAAGTTAGTTATATTTGCTTAGTTTAGAGTTATTTACAAGCTTAATTTATCTTTGCAGCAGGATCGATAAAATGTGATCACTACAACATTCTTTGTTTCAATTAAATACTGAGGCATGAGAAGCAATATGTTTCTGAAGGATTATTGGAGCCTTGGGCTTATTGTAAGTTTGAAAGCTGAATTACTTAGCAAGTTGAGAACTTCAGTAGTTACTAAGAAATAAGCTGACTGTAGTATCTTCTCATTACAGATGAAGTGCTAGGGTTCTGAGTATGAATTAATATTTTTACACATTATTATTATTTTGTGTAGATATTGTAGTTTTCTGCCATTTAAATATCTTTTTTTTATTCTGAAGTTTTTTTTCATATGCTGTCGTTGATAGTATCTTAAAAGTCTAATTGTGTTGACATTTAATACATAGTGGAATAGCCTGTTTTAATTAACATTTGAACTTTTATGTGGTAGCTGGACACCAAGGAACTGTTCTATAGTTCTTTCCCTTAAATTTAAGCATCTACTTGGTTCTCTACTTTGTATCCTGTTCTTCCACTTGTGAAATAAGCTAGTAAAATGAAGTACTTGAATTTTGTGCTTTGCACCAGGCTTTCTTTGTGAGTTAAAAGCAAGTCACTGATACAACTGTAACTCACTTCCCCCTTTAGACATGTGGGCTAGTGGTAGAAGGGTGTCATGGGGATTGAAATATTTAAAATGATCAAGCAGGGTGATGTTAGGTATTAATGATGTCTTAGATAAATGTGCTATTGCCAGTTAAAAGTTTTGGCTCAATAAATATTTTTGTTGTGTGTTTATATAGTTATCAATATTGTACTTTAGTTTCCTGCCAGTCTTAATGAGCTTTGGAGACTTTGTACTGGGAACTACTTAATGTGAAGGCCACATAAAAGTTGTTCTTGTGCTCTGTGTTGTTCTGTCCTTTTCCTATTTTTTAAATGCCTGCTCTGTTCTTAACACACTACTATTCCTGTTTTGTTCCACTTATTTCATTGCTTAATTATTTATGGTAGCATACAAAAGTGAAATGCTATAATATAAAATTTACTTAAACAGAACTTCTGAAAACTTAAGATACAATATTTGCTATTGCTAAAAAGCAGCAGTAATATCTATAAATAATTCCTTCAGAACCTATGGTTCATTGCCATGGCAGGTGCTGTGGTTTCTTGTGTGGTGTGTGTAGACTGTACTCTGGAATGCTGTGGTACTTGTACAGGTTGATTTGCTTCATCCAGTGAATGTTGTTGCTCGAAAGATGTTGAGTTATGCACAAAGCTTTATTTCTGGGATCTGTAACAGGTGACTTATGTGAACTTACAGGCTATCTGTAGGGAATGGGGGGAAACAAACGGGAGAGTTAGAGCAAGACAAAGAAAGGGAAGCCTCCTCATTGGTCAGCTGGGAAAAAGAGCAAAGACAACTGTGTTTCCCTTGATGTGCAATCCAGTGTAGTAGGTTACAGAGTTTTTGCCACACAGCGCCGCTAGTGAGATGGCCCTGCTCAAACTCCACATTTGATGCTTCCATATAAGATGTTTGTACTAATCAGAATGTGCATAATGAGGTACAGGTTTTACAGGATGACTGGTTGCTAAGCTTTTGTGTATATATGTAATATTATGCAGTAGTTATTTGGTATTTAAATAGCTATATTTGCTTTTATGCACTAAGTTTCATCTTTAATAAAAGCTTAAAGATACAAGGCAAGATGTGGGAATAAATGAGTGATTCTCATACCAGTGCCAAGAACTTCTAGTGAATCACAGAATATGCTGAGTTGGAAGGGACCCATAAGGATCATTGAGTCCAACCCTTAGCCCTGCACAGAACCATCCCCAAAAGGCTCTCAGGCACAATATGAATCATTGAAATGCTTCTTGAACTCTTTCAGGCTTGGTGCTGTGACCACTTCCCTAGGGAACCTGTTCCAGTGCCCAGCTGCCATCTGGGTGAAGAACCCTTTTCTAATATCTAAGCTAAACCTCCCCTGACTCTCTTGTAATTGTGGTGTTAGAGTTTGCAGGTGCAAGGTAAGGATAGTAATACCATGAGAGCAACAGCTTTAGAGAGCAAAGGAAAGGAGACACATAGCTGCAATAATTGGTTGAAAGGATATTGAGCTGCAAGCGAAGTCAGGATTGTGAATGGTTTGCTCTTACCATCACACATCTGAAGGCACTGTGCAACAGTATGATGCTTCCCAGGAAGAGAAGCTGCAAAGCATATTTCCAAATAAGTCCACCTGTTTAAGTCCCCCAAGAGAGAAGGGTGCTATTAAATTATTTTACACATCTTTAATGAAGGTGTTTTGGAAGCAGTTAGGCAGGGCAGCAGGGCTGGATGATTTGACATTTAGAAGTAGGTGTTCACCACCAGCCCCCTCACAAGTTGTCCTCATAAAAGAGAGTGGCTTTCCAGTGGTCTGGTTTAATTACTATGGAGAATGCAAGTGTTAAACAAGCTGTAGTGTGGTCACATCTGCTTTAACCTATTGATCTCTTTTACTTCAGGCCAAGCTGCAAACTTGCACTCTGAAGCAGAAAGCATCAGGCATCAATGTGTTGAGTTTTTGCATTATGTGAAAGTTTTCATCTTCAGGTGAGATTTGCACACAATTTACTAACTAAAGTACCAAGCTTTGTGTAGCTGCTTCTTACCTATTCTCTGATTATGTCTATTTTTATATATATTCAGATATCTGGAACCCCCTAAAGTGGAAAATGATGGAATGCTGCATCCATATGAAGAACTAGAAGCGCAATTACCATCGGTTTTGGTAGAAGAGCTTCATGCTTTGACGATGCACATTGGTCACCTTTGTGAACTCCCTAGTAGTGTCCTGGCAGCATTTACTATTCAACATCAGGCAAAGGTTGATGTCTTCTACAATTTTAATCTTTTTACGTAACCTTATATATTCAACTTGATAAATTTTGGCTTAATGTAATTTAGTCTTTGTTTTGTTTTTTTCCTCTTAATTAAGTGCCATGCTGTACTTGGCATGCACAACTAATGAGATCTGGATTTTCTGTTGTTTTTATTTATTTATTTTTATGTTCTATGGCTTCCTACACTGTACAAATGATGACACCATTTAGAGGTAGATAAGTAGGCTTGAATTAGTGTAGCATGTTTTAAAAATTCCTTGGTGTTTGTCCTTACTGATGCTTAAAATTTCTGAACTTCCCAGTAGGAGGGGCATTTCTTTAAACACTAACATCTGACTCAGACACTAAAATCTGACTCAGAATAAGAAAATATCTAGCAGATAAAAAATGTGCAGATGTGGAAGGAGGTACTGAAGAATTAAACACTGGTGAAGTATACACTAACTTTCAAATCCTGTAGAAAAGAAAAAAGAATTTTCAGTCTTAGGTTGTGTAAATAGTATTTGGAGAGGAATGATCAAATGAGAAGCATCATTTTGAATATTTCTATTTGTTTAGCTTTTCAGTAGGACCACTGTTGAGCTAATAAGAAACAGTAATTTCAAGTAATCTTTAAGGAAGAGAATTATTGGAATTATTTTAAAAGCTTGCTTTAGCAGCTTGTCTGCTACCTAATACTTTTCTGTAAAGAAAGGATGTTGTAATTTGTCAAGCTTAAATCAGGACTTCATAAACATCCTCTACAAACAGAATTAATTGTCATGAATGTTCTTTGTTTATTTGATATTTTTTTTAACTTTACCTGAATGGCATGTTTGTATGTTACATTGCATTTGATCATAGATATCCATAATGTTCACTACCGGCCATCTTAGAGTCGTTAAGAATCATGGAATTGTTAAGGTTGGAAAAGTCAAGTCCAACACTTGCTGTAGCACCTCCGTGTTCTCCACTAAACCATGTCCCCAAATACCACATCCACATATTTTTGAACACTTCTAAGGATGGTGATTGCACTATGTACCTGGGCAGTTTGTTCCAAAGTCTGACCACCCTGTCTTAATATAGTATCCAGAATTCACTAAAGAACTGTTAAATTTAAGTAAAGGTGTGTATTTCTAATCACAGGTCTTTCCCCCATCATGGCATTTACTACATCTTCACTTGGACATTAATTGGCTAATAGTAGAAGTTCTTCATGTATTAGGTGAAAAAATGATGAGTAAGTATGCAGATTTTTTCCTTGAACTTAATCCTTACATATGACTTACTTGGTTTCCTCATCTAGTTTGTTCAGAATCATGTACTACTTTTGGTAATCTTTAAGCATAGCTGTATTTAATGGGGTAAACACAAATATGGTGAAGGTAGGTTCTTTGTGCCTTTTCACGTGGCTCAAATTAAATGAAATTTTATTAGGAATTTGTTGTGCCAAAACTTAGCCAAGATCACAAAGTTTGTGCTCAACTGATAAAAAATATTTAATATTTAATAACAATGCACTTCTTGACATCACAAATAAAAATGCATTTGCAGATATCTAGATTGCATAACGGTGAATGGTGATTTGATGGAAACCAGTGTAAGAGAAGTGTCCAGGGATGGACTAGAACAAGAATTCTCCGAGTGGAGAATTTCTGTTGTTAACCGTGTGTAACACTAAGAAAATACCAGGCAAAAGAAGGAGCATCAATCAGAGAAGCTTGTAAAAGTACAGCAAGAAAAAGGCAAGGCAATATCTTTTTAAAAATTTTTATAAAGGCTTTAAAGGGCAAGAAGTAAATTGGTAAAAGTAAGCTGTTCATATAAGTTAGATAAAAAGGGTCATAGAATGCAATTGAAAAACCCAACTTCAAAGTAGTTCAGTTTGTTGAAGAATTGTTAAAATACAGGAGAGAACTTTGTTGGCTTTTGAGGCTTATATCTATTTTCTATGTCCATTCTACCAAAATAAATCACAAAAATGTATTTTCTTCTATAATCATTGTATCACTACAACCAAACCTTCCCCCTTGGTCCCACTCTAGATGTTCTATATGGGAATTGCAACAGTTGAAGTGACATTGAGGTCTAGAAAGAATGCGCTGTATGTTTAGGCCAGATAACTGGTACTGAATCTGAACTCTTAAATAGCTTTTGCCAGTTCCGAGTGCTATCACAACACAGCCTTGCTCAGATTAACACATCTTCTCTGTTTCTGCATGTCTGTGCTACTGGATATTGTGTGGGTTGGCTGTTTGTTCTGTAATTCTAAGTTTCTCGTATGATCTGTTGTGGGATAACCTGCTTTCCTTTTTTAGGGCATTTTAGAGTAGGATAGTGAAACTGTTGGAGGCCATTTATTGTCCAGAATTCAATATTTATTTCTAGATAATGTTCTGAGTAACAATGCAGTAACCTATCTTTGTAAGAGATGGTTTGTGCTTTTTAACAATAAAATCTCTTGTTTATGTTATCTTGTCTTGTATTCTTATGTACCTTTTAGAATATCTTAGGTTCGTATCTCATTCTGTAAAGTATGCTGAGTAGAAACTTCACACTGCTGAGACCAATGGCAGGATAGTGGATTCAAGGCTTCACCTGGCATTTCCAAGAATAAAATACAGACTCATTCTACATATTGTCTGCTCCACTGGTGTCAAGGGGGTTGTACTGTTGAAAAGCTTGTGGGATAAGATCTTAGAGCCTCTTAACTTAACCATTTTATCTGTGTTAGTGTCTACAAATGCTCAAGTTGGAACATGATCATGCCAGCTTTTTACATCAACACATCCAAAGGAAAGTGTTAGACCTCTCCAGGATTGTTTGTCATCAACTTGCATATCTGCAAAACATGTCATGATTCCAGAACATGCGCACTGGCATGTGACAAAGAGGAACTTGAAGATAAATCTTTATTCCACTGCAAAATCTGTGCCAATGGAAGGCTGTAAAGTGCCAAACTATTTTACTGTCAACCCCAATAATACCATATTACAGGGTAATAATAAAGAGATTAGCTTGAACTTAGAAAGGATGAACTTTCTCATATGAATTTGTAAATTAAAATTACATACAGGTTAACAAACCAATTCTAATACACACACACACACACACACACACACACACATATATATGTATGTAATAGAAAAAAAATCTCATCTGTTATGTATTCCTATAGCCAAACCTGGAACTAAATATGTCTACTTTTCTTTTGTGTTTTAGGGCAAGTTGTATATGCTAATCATTTCATAAATCTAACTGGAGAGAATTTAACCAGTATCAGTTTATTTGAAAAACACTGTAGAAATCTCATATCTGATTTAATAAGCTTGTCCATCAACAAGTATACAAAGGTAAGTCCTTTTCTTTATATAGCACATGGGCAGTTAGATGCTTGTATTGGGAGCCATATGAATTAGATATTGCATTAATGCATAGCTGACTTGTTATTGCTAAGTTTTAAATGTTATGTGTGGCTTTGTATCTCCATGTTTTAAAGAGTGTTATTTGTTAAGAGCTCAAATTGTGTTATATTTATTCATGACCATCTGGCAGTTGAATGAGAGAATAATATTGAAATGCACTGTGTACAGAACAGAAGTGAATGCCACATTTCCTAAGTTCAGTGTTCCAGGTTTAATGCCAAACATGGCACAGTCTAAAAGGTTTAGATAGATGAAAAAAAATCCGTCTTTTCAAACTCTCTCAACAGGAACAAAAAGAGAATAACAATAATCCTGGCAGTAAGTTAACTGGACACTTGGAGAATGTCATATTATAGTTTATTGTTGCCCTGTGCCTGTTCCACAACCTCATCTTTCTGTTACAGCATTTTTACATTTGTCAAGGGAAAACTTCTTTTTTCTTTTTCTTTCCTTCTATAGCTGCTGTATTTTTCTCCCTTTTTTGAGCACTCCAATGCTAGAAAGTCATAATAGCTCCATAGAGCAGCCAGAAAAAGAGCTGTGTAATCTTCTTTGTGTCATTGTGAAACCTGCTTTAGGATGGGCATGTGTAATCCATGAATGCAGGACTGAACTCTGAGAATAAGTAGCAGTGACCACTATATAATTTATGTTTTCCTAGTACAAAAACATGAGAAATGGAATCCCCCTTTTTTCATATTACTTTTGAGGGTGAGGGAGAATGGCTGTATGAGCATTTGATAAACTGTTCTTTTAAACTACCTTCCTGTAGAGAACTGTTACCTTTTAAATCAGTTTTGATCTATTAAATTATCAGATAATACTGCAAACTCCCCTGTCAAAAGATAAATAGATGGGAGTAATTTTTTTAAAAGAAGATTCAAATAATATCTGTTGAACATTATGCTTGATGGTAGGCTTTGAAATGTCAGATAAAGTGACAGATTCAATGTACTTCAACAGAGGCACATCACAAAGAGAGAAGAGTTGTTTTACTACTGCTTTTTCTTACCTCTCCATAGACTTGGGGCACAGCTTGAATCAGTTCTATTTGAGACTTATTTTTGGAGTGAAACTTGCACTTGAGCTGGATAACATCTCTTCAGCCAGTGGCTCCTACGGCGTGCAATCATTGCTGTCATGCAGTAATGGAAAAAGCATTGCTCAAAATTGTTGAAAATACAACTAGTACCCATAGTAGATGACACCATCAGCTCATCACTGAAGCGTATCATTAGTCTTTTGGTGAGAACATTCAGCAGTACAGTTCTTAACATTTGTGGGTATCCTTGGAATGAGGGACATAAAGTCTAGTCCTCCAGATTCATCTTTTCAGATGTGTTTTTTGGGCAGCTCTGATATTAAGATGCTTGACTTGATCATGTACTGTGCCCAGGGTGCTCTGAGACACATTTGGCAAAGTAATACATATTCTTGGATATCTTCTGTTTTCAGCAGCCACATCTCTGGCACTAGAGCTCTATTGTCCCAACAACACCACAGTTTGAGGTTTTAAATGTGGCTACCAAGGCACTGAACTCAGGATGTTGTGAGAGGAAATCCAAATTATCTCTAAAGTAAACAATATCTTGGTTATCCTCAGTCCAACCAATATCCGCATGGTGTCTTGCTTTGATACTACTGGCCGAACTCTATCTTGAATGGATACAGGACATCTCCTGTAGAAGACATACTGAAATCTTGTAGAATAGCACAGTAGTAGGTGAAAAAACTTGGTTGCTGCAACAACTGGTAGCCCATGTAAAAAGCATAAAACTCTCATTTGTAAGATAGTTTCTATACATAATACTTCCATAAAAACTTGTAGTGTTGTAATACATCTGTAATAAGTAGGCTGCTCATTTCTGATGGATCTGTTTTGCTCTTTAGTGGTGAGCTATCTTAGAGGCACTTCAGTTTTTGAAAGTTATTATTTAAATAATGAATTTTTCAATAGACTTTAGTGGTTACACTGATATTTATTCTGAAGATAATATTTACATAAAATTAATTCAAGATGTTGAGAGATTCCTCTAACAGATCTTTAAATAAAAAGACAAAACACAAAGGCACGTGAAATACTGAACGGTTTATGCGAAATGTGAAAAAAGAATTATTTAAAATATTTCAATCTTGACCTTGTGATGCTCCTAAATTGATTGTCAGGGTCTACCCTGACAATTTCATAGGATAAAGGCAATTCTTTAGAAAAAGGAAAACAAATTTTGTCACATTTATAAATACATATAATTCATATTTATAATAAAGTGTTCAGTATTTAAACCTCATTTGGAGCTGTATGAAACAGTAGTTGTAAAAGTACAATTCTAAAGATAGATGATAAATTAAAAGTTTGCATCCTAATAGACTATTAGACTGTTACACATTTGAAACGATTGGTGATATACTTGTTCTGTTTGCGAAAATGTGGGTTTTTGGTCATTCCCTTTCACTTCTGTAATGTCGCTTTCACACATAGTTGTGCATGAGTCGATCAGGAAGTGCATGAGGATATAAAAATTCAGGATCCCTCTTAGAAACAGATGTCTAGAAGTTAGTTGGCAAAACTAGTCACCCAAGGCTCATTTCATTGTTAGGGCAGGTTAGCAACAGTTCTTTCTTCTGCAGTGAGTGAGATAATTAATCTCTCAAGGCGCCTATTCACCTCTATTTGCTTTAGTAGGGTGTAGGTTTGTTATGCAGACTTGGACTACTCATTGTTTAGGGATAAAGTGTTCATGAGCTTTGTCTTCCCTCATTTCTTTCTACATTTCTGCCATTGTGTCCTTGCTAAAGGTAAAAGGTGGTGAATTACACTATTTAAACTAAGGTTTTCTCACAATTTTTGCCACCTCTGAATACAATTCAATGGATTCACAGGTCCTAGGACAGAGTAAGTAGAGTTTTGTCTATTCTCTGATTATTTCGTATACAGTTCAGGCCGATCTTCAAAACATTAAAGCATCCAGAGATTTATTTATTTATTTAGCACTTCCTTTTGCTGTTTTACTTGTTTTGTTTCACAATTCAGGGAATGTAAAATTGAAAGATGAATCACAAGAAGACTGTTTTGCATATGAAATGCATCAGTCTGAGTGAATTTTGTTAAATATGGAATAGTAGTCAAATAACGTACATGACTTAAAATATGCTGTTTTCTGCATATTAAAGGAATGCCTTGCAGTAAATTTACCGAAAAGCAGATTTTGCGAAATGTTGTGGGAACATTAACATTTTCATGCCAACGAAAACATATTCTACTAGCATTACGCCTAGTCATTAAGGATTTTTCAGTTAAAAATAACAGTAATAGCTATTAAATTATTTAAAATCTTTTTCTTCCCGAGAACATCAAGAAAATCTAATCAATCATTTTTTCTTTTCTCTCCTGTCAGACAATGAATCAGTATTTATTGTAATTTGTTTTCATTTATGACTTAGAATCCTGGTTTTATTTGATTAAATAATGTTTGAAAGTGGATCAGATGAGGCTAAGAAATAGCACAACCTGTAACTTACATAGAATTGGGAAAGACTGTTGTATAAGAGATATTTTGGATTTTAATGAAATAATACACCTTTGAATGTGGACTTGTAACTATATTATTTAACTGCCAAAAAAACTCCATAAACAAACCAAGCATCTAAGACAAGAGGAAATATTGCTATACAAAAAGCAATTAAAAAAATAACACTTCTCTGAATAGTTTATTCTATGTTCTTTCAGGTACGACCTTCTGAGGCTCTTACTAGTCACCATTATCCCTGTAACTGTGTTAAAGAACTATGGGTTCTCCTTATTCAGCTGCTGGACCACAGAAATAAAGGATCTCATACAGAGGTAGTGGAAGAACACTCGTATATGCTTGCTTGTTACATATGCAATACAATGTCACAAAATGTTCCCATATTGCCATGGATGCACTAGTTCACAGATCCGATGGTAGAACCGAACTTCACATTTGCTTTAGGAGGATTGTCTGCTAACTGGGGTGCTTCAGGGCACTGTCTTGAATGTGCATGAAGTCCTGGGCCTAGGTTTGCAGTGTACTGTTTAGTTATGACCTAGGGCACTGATAAGAAGTGCTTCTTGAGCTAAAGAAAGCAAAGCAAAAGAACAGACTGGGAAAGTCATATGTAAGAACAAAATAAAAAAAGCCATCTTTACTAATTTTCAAAAAAAATTGCTTGCAATTTATATGATATGTCATGCAGTGATTCATCTCCAGGCATTAGAAACTTGAATACAGCCAGCACAATGATCCATCTAGCCCATGTTTCTGTCTTTGATACCCCTCTATACAAGAACAACCTGAGTTTTGTTTCTGAATCTTGTAATTGCTGACTTCTTTAGATGTCCTCTTATACTCCTATTGGAAGAGCAAATCACTACCTGTTCTTAATACTGACACTACTTCATATGTCTTTTCAGTTTCCTTTTTTCCTTATATCTCCTATCTTCTGCCTTCTAGGCTAGAGAGTCTTGCTGTATTCAGTAAGTCTTTTTTCAGGTGCCATTCTTTACCTATGGTCATCTTTGTCACCCTTCTCTGAACTGTTTTCCAAACTACATCCTATTTTGAATGACAGAGTGCCAGGATTGAATGCAGTATTCCAAGTATGAGTTAGGGGACCATATGATTTCATAATTATGTTTTCTGTTTTGTTCTTTTCCTTTGCTCTTATTTGCTGGTGTTTCAATTTTTCTTTCTTGACTGCTGGTTAGAATTGAGCTGAGGTTTCTCTGTAAATATTTAGAAGTGTCAAAATCCTTTGAAAGTTTTTGAAATAATCTTTATAAGAACCAAAGTGGCCATCTGCGCAATGAGTACAATTGACTTAGTACCAAATGAAGTACTTGACTGAAGAGTATTTCTACTAATAGCTGTTTAATTGTTAATGACAACTAATGTAAAGTTGAGCAGCACAGGTGAAAACTTTCTTGCTGTTAAGCACTTGCACTAGCAAGCTGTAGTGTGAGTACCCTGGCTGGATGCCAGGTACATGCTAAAGCTGCTCTCTTCCTCCCCTCTGCAACTGGACAGAAGAGAGAAAATGCAACAAAGGATTCATGAGTTGAGGTAAGAGCTGGGAGAGGTCACTGATCACTATCACAGGCAAAACAGACTCAAAGTGGGATATTAATTAAATTTATTATTAATAAGATCAGAGCAGAGGAGAGAGAAGTAAAATAAACACCTTTCTCCCCTGCCCCTATTTCCTTCAAAGTTCTACTTCCTACCCCTCAGTGGTGCAGGGACACAGAGAATGGGGGTTACAGTCAGTTATTGTTTCTGCTGGTGTCAGGAAGAGGAGTCCTTCCTCTGTTCTCCATGGACCCCTCCCATGGGAGACAGTCCTTCACTAACCTCTCTGGTGTGAGTCCATCCCATGGCAACGGTTTTCAAAAAACTGCTGCCACGTGGGACACTTCACCATAGGGTGCATTCCTCCATGAATGAGCTGCTCCAGTGTGGGTCCCCCTCACGGCCACAGGTCTCCCTAGGGAAAACCTGCTCCAGTGCGGGCTCCTCTTTCCACAGGTCAGCACGTCCCTTCCAGGACCCTGTTATAGCCTGTGTGTGCCACAGGACCACAGCCCCCTTTGTGCATCCACCTGCTCCAGTGTGAAATCCAGCACGGCTGCAGGTGGATCTCTGCACCTCCATGGGTTGCAGGGGCACAGCTGCTCCACCATGGAATGCATCACAGGCTGCAGGGACCTCAGCTGCAGCACCAGGAGTACCTCCTCCCCCTCCTTCTGCACTGAATGTAGATGTGGTATCTACACTGTTGTTCACATGTTGTCACTCCACTCTTCCCTTGCTGAGATTTTCAACTGTGCAATAACTTTCTTTCTGTCCTTAAATATGTTACATGGTGTTACTATCATTGCCGATTGGCTCAGCCTTGGCCAGTGGCAGGAAGCTTGTCCTAGAGCCAGCTGGCATTGGCTCCCCCAGACACAGGGGAAGCTTCTGGTAGCTTCTAATAGAAGACACCCCTGTAGCCCCTCTACTACCAAAAACCTGGCCACAGAAACCCAATGCATAAACATAAGTTAGGATCGGGACCATCTCAGGTGGGTGAAATCCAGATGCAAAGAAGTCCCAGAGAGTTTCTACAAAGCTAGGGAAGAGAAGCATAGGCTTTGTGATATAGACAGGAGTCTAAGCCAAAGAGAATTTATCAGTTTGTCAGTGCTGCAGCAGACTGGGACAAAAGAGGGAATTGGAACCTCTTTGCTGTCTCTAAAAACTGATTCTCTACCATCTAATATATTGCTCTTGGTTAGATTAGTCTGGCAATAGAAGTTTTTCAAAAATATATTATAAAAAGTCTTCATTAAAGAATTTTAATCTCTGTTGTAAGTGTTGGTGTACTGTCCTGGCTTTACATCATCAATCCATTGGCTTGTAAGTTTTCCTGTGAAGTATTGCACTGTGTTCTTCCTTATGACCCAAACTTGTCCTTTCATACTACTTTCTACTGACATTTGAGAGAGAACTTCCTAAAGTAGCTCTGGGTTTTCTGTGGTAATACTGACCACTGCTTTTTGTTATTTTCTTTAAATGACTAGTTCTTTGTTCAAGCAAATTAATTAATAGTATAGTATTTTAGAGAAAATTTTTAATATAGGCTTTTATTGAACAGAGTTCAAATTACCTTTTGCATTTTTTTCTACAGGGTTTCTGGAACTTGGTGAACGAAACTCTAAAGAATATCTTTGAACGGACAAGTAGTTCTGAAAGGATGTCTAGTTTTGATGCAGTTCAATGCAAAGACCCATTGAGTTTTAGCTGGTGGATCATTAGTCATCTGGCATCACTCTACCAGTTTGACCGTAATGGAAATCTAGATGAAAAGGTAGGCTATTATAATTGGTTTTGATCTCTTTAGTTATTTTTGTTGATGGAAAACAATTAATGTGTAATACCGGAATATTCATACTCCTTAAAAGAAATACTATAAGGTTGGTGATGTTAAGATGCACTTTGTATAAGTCAGTGAACATTCTAGGAGCCTCTGACGTATTCACATTATATACTAGATATTCAGTAGATTACTGTTTTAAGGAAACTTGAAATATCCCAGCTACTTAGTAGCACATATACTTAATGATGTAGCATATGTTTTAAGACTGTCTGCCTGCAGCATAAATGGTTGACTGGGTTTGTTGTTTTAGGAACTGAACACATTAGTTCGTATTGTATGAAGTATAAGCCTCAAACATTGATTGTGTAATTTTTAATGCCACTTTTTTTCTTTAAAGTGATAGCTCTTCTGTGGATAAATTTCAGTCTATCTAATTGCATTCCCTTTGCATGATAGCAATGGCATGATAAGATGCTATCACATGAAAAGGGAAGATTTCCTTGGCCCATAGTGTGGGAGATTTCCCAGGAAAGTTAGACCCTTGTGCCTCACCAGTCTGTCAGTGTCCTGTTATGGAGATCACTGAACAGTCCTGCTGGATCAGGGGGTGATTCAACTGACTTATCCAGGGAAATACACCAACAGGTCTTCCCACTTTATGACTCCTCAGTGAGTCTTCCGCTGATATTTGAGTGTGTTACCTACTGCTGGCAGCTGCCAGTGCCCATCAAGGACTCACAGTAACAGTTTATGGACTAACACTTATTAATATAAATTTGACAGGTTAAGGTTCAAGGATTGCCTGTGATAGTATCTGACTGCAAAAACATATTCAGAGCAATACACAGACAAGCTCTAATCCCAATGAAATTATTCATCATGCACAGGGTGTGGTTCTTACCCAGTGGGCACCCCTGTGGGGGAGAACACGGATTCAGCCCATCAGCTGATCCCAGCAGTTACTGTGGAGTCTTCCCTAACTTTTCCCCCATTCTTGACTTACTTTTATACTAGTTCTTTATATTTAGGTGGAGTTTGAGTGACTTCAGTCATAAATAGCTTTATTACTGATTGGTGTAGAATTCTCTCACTTCTCTCTTAAAGATACAGTCAAAAAGGTACAGAGCGCACGCCCTGCGAGGGATGATTGTACCTTGGAGATGGGTATGGGATGGAGGTGTGCATTAATATTACAATTAGGCTTTAATGAACCAAATTCATCTGAGGAGAGAGATTTCACCCAATTTTGCCACAGTTTTTCGCTCAGCAGCAGGATATCTCACATCTCCCTTGGCTGACAGGTGCTGTGCGGTTTATCAGCTGCAAAGTACCATCTCGTTCCCCTCCCTTGCAAGGATTTCTACAGAGCCTGACCACTGTGTCTTCACTCTACTCCACCCTCCTGCACCCGTCTTAGCAGGTGCTTGCTGTTGCATGTGGAGTCATCATGGAGCATCCCAGCTGCTTTCCATCCAGGGAGTAGCAGCTGCATTTTGCCCTATAATTTCTGTACCATTATAACTTCTGTTAGGCTGTGAATATAACTCCTCAGTTTCCTCTAATTTTATCACCAGCTATCTTTCCATAGATGCGTATATATTTGTATATACAGTTTAATTTTTATGTTGCTGTGCTACCAGTATACACTGTCTGATAACTTGACTTCTACTTTTAGAAGATGGCCTTAGATTTTCCTACTGGCTAGAGCAACTAATCCCCAGTTAAACAGGTTTGTGTCTATGGATCTCATTATGAGGGATTCGACATTGCCATGCATTCTGTAAGGGGTCTCCATGAGACCTGCACATGCCATTCCTAAACCTGCAAGGTCTATGTAAGATCATACTTGGTACTGATGCAGCAGATTTTTACATGGACCTCACTGCACTTTTCTGCAGTTTTGGACTCACGTAAACCCTGACCCTTTTTTCAGTCTCTTACTCCAAGATTCATTCTGCCTAACTTTTAAGTTTCTAATCATTAATTGTGAAGGAAATAGGCACTTGTTGAGGCAGTTAATTTATTTTTAGAGGTATGAAAGCTGCCAGTTTTTCTTAACTGACTAGTGAGGAAGCTTATTAGAAGATAGATACCTGAACTCTCACAAATTGAGAGGGTTTGATATGTTTTTGGTGTGATGTGGTTTTGGGGTCTTTTTTGTCCTCCCAGGTCATGTATTTTGCACTAGGGAGAATCCAGTCATGCCATCTTCTGTCATCTGTCCTGTTCTTTTATCTTCCACCTTATTGCAGTTGTGCTTGTTTCTGTTTTTTAGTGGTGGGAGTTTTTGTTCTTTGGAGCTTTTTTGGCTTTGTTTCTGGTTTGTTTGTTTGTTTGGGTGGGTTTTTTATGTGTCTGGTGGTTTTGTTAACATTTCAGCTGCATTGCTTATATTTCCTACTTTGCCAAGCATAAGCTCTGTATGGCTTCTTCCACAGACTGGGCTTAATTGCCCTTTCTTGTGAATCGTCTTTTATTATTCATTATTAAAACAGGAAAGTTCATACCCTCCTTTTTTTGTACCGTAATTTCTATTCCTGACTTAAAATGAAAGGTTAGAATCTTGAAACATATTTTTGAACAGGAGATCTGTAAAAAGGGAAGAGTAATCACATCGTTTGAGCAATTTGTTTTGATAACTAAAAATCCCTCCCTTTACCACTAGATCATCAAAATTATTAATATATAAATAGATCAGGAAAGAAAACTGTGAAACTGTGAATGCATATACTCTTGAGTAAAATTAGACTTTCTGTTAAAAGTCAGGGTTACTTGTTACTTTTAATCTGCAAATTAATACTATGTTGAAAACTCTGAATACTATGTTGAAAACTCATGACTATTTCTGTCACTAGCGGACTTGACATGTGTGGGACGCTTATGCTTTTGCTGCTTCCCAGTTGACAGATTGTTTAGGATCCTGTGGCAAAATGTAGCAACTTCTTATACATTTATACAAGGTGAAGTTGCAGACCACATCTGATTGTTACACTAAAGGTTGTCTCAAACTTCCCTTGCTTTTGCCCACTACTGTGTGAGTGGGAGAGGGCCACAATCCATCGTAAATTTCAGAGGGACATTGGAAGATAGCATTACTACACTCCCTGCTTATTCAGGAACTTAGATGGAGAGAAAAGGTTATTCCCAGGTTGAATACAGAAATCAGTGTGAAGCAGACATTTATACTGGATTTTTTATATTTAATATCCTAATCCAAATGCAGTGATACTGTTTACTTTGATCATTGGATTTTTTTTTCCTGTATCTCATAATGATAGATACTATATATTTAGCCTCATGAGAGACTACTTCTTTTTGCTCCAGGCACTGTATTACTTACATAAACCAAAAAAGATGTAGAATGGAAAAAAGGATTCCTGTTGTTCTTATTTTAAAGTAGGAATCTGAGATACAGTGTCAGGAGGTGACTTGCCCAAGATTAAATATTTTTCCTTAGAGCCCACATTGGAGAAGAGAATTTCCAAGTCTTGATTTGTAAATCATGAGACCATCCTGTGCATGCTCCTCTTGATGTTTCCAGTAGTCTTTATGTTAAACTGTTAGCTGTGCTTTGCATTTCTGAGTGTGACTGTGACTTTGTCCAGGGATTCTTGTTCTTATACCAAAAAAAAAAATCTTTCAGTAACATCAGGGCATTTTCACCCACCACAATAATGTAATCTGTCACAGATAGTTGAAGGTAACCATTTCTTTAGGTCCTGTCCCCCTCCCTGAATTGCAACCTCATCTATCCTTTGAACATTATAAGGTAAGATAGTGATATAAATTTGTGAAGTCAATGGAGTTACATCGGGGCTCAGTGTAGTCCTGTTTTGTTGGTTAACCATCTAATGCAATAGCTTCATGACACATGTTTTCTTTTAATTAACTATGATCAGAGGTAGGAGGGTGATGTGTCATAATGATGGTTATTCATGTGCTCTGTAGTAAAAATTGCCTCTAAGCCTATGTCATCTGTGGAAGATTTTCAATTTTTTAATGTGGTCTGCATGGCCTTGAGGTTGTTATGAAAGCTTTTAAAATTCTAAATAGGTTTCAGACTTGCTTCTTTTTATTTTTTCCCCTTTAACTCATATAGTGCAATTTTAAATATGCAATGATTCATATATATTGAATGTATATTTCGCACACATGAAACCACTCTTTTAAACTAGAAAATTTTGGCCAGATTTCTTAGAGACTCTGTTCTGAGGGATGTATGGTGTGTGTCTCTTTCCAGATCCCCCTATTCAGGTCCCTTCTCACTCTTCTAAAAAGCAGGATTTGTACATTTAAAAATCAAATGGGACCTGATGAGAAAAATTGCTACTTCTGAACATTGCAGGAGTCAATTTCAATATCCTGTGGGCTAGGGTAATATAGGCAGAGTTACTTGGGGCTAAGAATTCTTGTCTTTGAATAGAATAATCTGAAATGCTTAAGTGGCAAGATATGCAAACATGAACTTCCAGCTGAGAAGCCTCATATGGCTTTGCCAGGTAGTCAGCTGTTAGTCCTTTCAAAAGTTTCTTCCTGCATACCCTGGGGGTCTCAGCTCAAGTTTTAGCAGCACTTTTATGCACCTTAAGGTCTCCAGGTTCTGTCAGCTTCACAGACTGGGGAGAATGTTTTAAGCCACCAGGTTTGGAGTAGGAGATGAGAGTTCTACCTGTTCTTTGACAAGGATGGATTGTAAACAGTTGTTGTGCCATAGTGCCAGTGCAGCAGGGAATACTGTTAGGATGTAAATCTTTTGGGATTAGAATGAAACAAGTCTATTAAAATATAGGGACAATTGTGACTAAAAAACATTGCCGCAGGTGGCATTCTTTTCTGAGTTAAGGCTGAACCTGGGTGCACTCTTGTAATCCATTCTGATTGGTGTCAGGAAGTTGCTCTAGATTACTCCAGGATCTTGTAAAGTGATCTGCATACTGCAGTTGAGCTGCAACTTTGTCAATAAACACCTGTTGTATAAATCATGTGTACTTGGAATGTTATCCTACGAAAAACATGTTCTGATCAGGCTGATCCAGACATTCATCAGTCTCACTGACATTTAGCATAACTCTAATATCTACTAATTGCTGACAAATCTGGCCTTTTAGCAGTTGATTTGCTTTACTTGGTGTCTGCAGTAGGACTGTGCCAGTGAATAGGTATTCACAAAACTAAAATGCTGTAAAATGCAAGAGTCAATCTGATGTAATTATTAGCTAGAACTGCCTGGGAATGCTGGTTGTGAACTTCCTGGTTATATTCATTATTGAAGTGCTGCCTTTCCATCTTGGGTATTTGTTGATGTAATGGCTTCTCCTGACAGGATGCTAGCTCTGGTTCCATGATGCAAAGCCTTTGGCATCAGTAACAGCTTATTAAATCCTGCTTACCACCCTAGGCATGCTATGCTCTCTGCTGTTCTGGCACAATTATCTGTATCCCTATTCTATGACCTAGGTCAGGCCCATCTCCCTTTTTCATTCTTTCTTTCTCTCTTAAAGCTCTGGGTTGGTTTTCTGGTCTGACTCACACTGTATCCCACAAAGAGAAGTACCAGAACAACTGAGCAGTGACAGGATACAGCTGCGAGGGCAGGATGAGGAAGAAGCAATGGGAACTTCTTAATTGATATAGTTCAAGTTCCTGAATCAGGAAATCACAGCTTTAGTGTAACTTTCTGAAAATCTATCCTTTTGACTATATTTGTTGCATAAACAGTATACAGACTGCAACTTTGTACCACTGGCTGTCTTTCAGAATTTTCTTTTCATGCAAAAATGTAAAGCTACCAAGTAGTCAAATTGTGTAACAGAAGTATTAGTGCATCTTTTTAAAGTTCATCTTTAAAATTTTCTTGGTACTCTCTGGAGTTCTGTGTGGAACAGTCACCAAGTCACAGAATTAAGTGGTATAGTGAGAGGAGGATTGAGCACAATGGTGTTGCTGCTGGAAAGTAATTATATTTCCATTACCAAAGTATAAAATGCTCTTCATTTTAAGTTCTATAGTAACATTTAAAGGACAGCTGTCTGAAGAATAATCTACAAGGTTTAACAGTTGTGATAATGGAGGGAATAAGAAAGGCAGGACCATGATAAAAGTACTATGTTCACTTATCTACTTATTTACTCAAGGTATATACATAGCTGAATATAGGAGATGATTCTTGGACCTCCTAGAATTGTGAGTATGTTGGCCTTGTTGCTTTGGGTTTTTTTTCTGTTCCTCTACACACTTCTCCATTCCCACCCTGCAAAACATGGCCTTAGTTGCAAAGCCTTCTACCCTTTTCTTTCTCACTTTGCCTAAATAGATGTGAGGTGGTTTCTCTTTTTAATATACTTTCCCATGTATATATGCATATAATATATTTTTTCCTGTTTTACTTCACTAGCATGGTCTGGTTGATTAAAAATAGATAATCATCTGTCTTCCTAAGCTGGAGAGTATGAATTATGGACCATATTTAAACTACCCTGCCCAACTCCTTACTGAATTGGCCAAATCAATCATTAGTGTTTGTCCTGGAAAAAATCAGTTAGAAGTGTTTTTTACTGTGGCAAAAAAAAACAAACCAAACAAGAAAATGTGTGATTGTACCTTTTCTTCCTTCTTAGCCCTTATGTCTTCATTTTTACAGAACATTAAAGAAAGAAATTTTAAGACATACTGCTTGGACTAATAAAAAATGCCTGAATGTTTTTCTTCTCTATTAAAAGTGAAGGTTGGGATTGCAGATGGGTCACTTAGTGGTTCAAGTCACATACTCTTTATTTTTGGCTCTTTATTTTTTTTGAGGGCTAATTTTTAGGACAAATATCAATTACATTTATATAGCAAACTGTTTTCAGTGATGACTACACCATTTTGCCATGAAAGTAAATATTTCTGGAAATATTTTGCCAGCTTATTCTCATGTTATTACATAATGCTTTGTGTAAGGGATACAAATCCTATTTCATGTTGATTATTTTTCAGAAACAGAAGGAATCCAATTGGAAATTTGTGGAAGAACTCCTTAAAAAATCCACTGATGCTCAAGTAAGTGTGTAAAGGAAGGAATAATAAACATGGAAAGTGTCAGGGATTTCAGGAAAAGACAGTGCATGAAACAAAGTCTAAGTAACAAGTGTATTTTTGGAATTTTAGTGTTTCTATCACTGGTAAATGAACATCCTTGATGTAGCTGAACTATTAAGTATACAGTTCCCTCCTTGTTAGCAGTTACACTTGCTTTAAAGTGGTTGTGCTTGATGCTAAATTGTCAGATAAAGAAAAAAGATAATTATCCTGGAAGGGTAGGTATATGGCTAGTTAGACAAGATGTATTCAGAATAAGAACTGGCTGCTTAGAAAATGTAAACCTGATACTGAATGTAAGGATATCAAGTTGAGGAGACATGATGAAGGAGATAGTCAGTTGCATTGAAAATTCAGCTGTATCCTCATCACAGCAGGAAGGTGACTTGCCTTGCTGAGCAATTTGTCTTACAGGCCTGAATCAAACTCTTACTGATAAGGTTCTAGTTTCTGAGCACTCATTTCATACCTTATCATTTTTCTTTCTGCAGAACTGTTAATGGTATGCTTCATGGCCCAGAGGTCAGAATTGACCTCCTTTTAAAATGCTCTTAAATGTTCTGTTCATCACATTTTTAAATATGTTACGTTGTAGTTCTGTAAATTTGTTCCAAAGTTGCACAGTACAAATTGCAAATGTTGTATCAGCAGCACCTCTAAAAATAATTTCTTTATTTGTGTATGTTTAATACAAGAATAAACATATTTTGCTTTTTTAATCTGCTCTCATATGAGATTAAGAAAAATCCTGTGAAGTTCTGTTGTTGAAAGCAAAAGAGGAATCAGTTCTTTTGGTTTTTTTAAATATTATTGCCTTACTCATGTGTAGCAACAACTGTGGTTGAAGCTGGAATATGTAACAATACTTGTTACAACTACCCTTTTTACAAGAAAATATTTGTGGGTTTTAGGATAGTTGAAATGATAGCATAATTTTTCAACTTTTTAATGTTCTGTACATAAACACTTAGTTGTGTATTTTTTCAGCTTAAAAGATTAACTCTTTTTGAATGGTTTTACAGTACGTAACTGAAAATACCAACTGTGCATATACATTAGAACCACAGTGATGACATTACTTCTTGGATGCCTACCATTCTGTGAGAGAAACTGGAGAGATTTAAATGAGATAGGATTCATAAAAACCAAGTAGCTTATTAGCCACCTTCTTGTGTTACATCTTCTGCATGTCAGCAACCTGAGAAACAGTAAGAGAATGTCTGTAGTTAATGGTTTTTCTTCAAAATATTCCCCTTTTCTTCTGAATGTTTATTATTTTAAATAAAGAATACTTTAAAGTTGAATATACATAAGCAGTTTTTTATGCTTCTGGTAAATGAGTATTGAACTGTAGACAGTTTAGAAAGGTAGCTAGGTGGCCAAGTTCAGAAGACTTGAGTATTGAGTAAGTCATGACACAGTAGTGTTAATTTTCAAAGGCAACCACTGTTGGAATTAAAACAAACCCTCATTTATGGAGGACATGTTTGTAACTATTTCCAACCACAGAAGGAGCCATCTAGTTTATTTCCTTTTATTTTATTTGTTCATTATTTTTTTCTTGTGTTACGGAGTTAGCTGACTGTGAGAAGTGCTCCTTGGGGATTGTTAGTTCCTATATGCACAGGCACAAGTCACCGTTGTACTTTATTACAAATGCTCCCTATCCCTGCACAGCAGCCTTCTTGGCACCATCTAGGAAGGAGCTTTTCTTTTACCAGTATACCTGTTCACCTCCTCTGTTTATCTGACAGCTTCGAGTGGCCACTCCTACATTTTATCTTATACTTTTGCATTTTTGAGTCCAGAAAATGTAGGAATGAGAAGTACAATGACATACCAAGAAGTCAATAATGAAATGGAACATGGAGAAGCAAGAAAAGCAAAAGTCAGAATAGTGGTCTTTGAATGAAGAGCAGCACAGAATTGATGACACTGCCCATTAACACTTAGCTTGAGTTTGTTAGTAAATCCTATCTGAGCCATCATATAAAGCAATATCTGTTATCTATACTACAGATGCACAGCAATAACTGTGCAAAATAAATTAGAAGAAATAATAATGCGAAATCACTCATTTGCTAGAGAAAACAGGAACTGATCGTTAGAAATTTCATTTTTAGACATATAGGAGCTTAAAAATTAATCATTTTTAGTACTATGTCCATCAACCTCATAAACCACTTGTACTTGTTGCTCCCTAACTTTAAAAGCTTGTAGAGTATACATATTCAGAAGAAGAATAATGGCAATTTACAAAGAATAGGGAGCAGGGGAAATGATGAAATCAAGTATGCCTAGTTTTGTGTGTTCAAAAGCATCTGTAATGTATATTGATTATCTACCAGTAAGTGTTACGTTCTCTTCATGTGAGCTTCAAATCTGTGTTACCAAAAGACAATTTGATAGGCACTGTTGCAGCCGTTGTGGATAAGGAAGCGTTATGAAAGTAGAGAAAAGAATGGTTACCTTTTGTTAAACCTGCAGTGTTTTGGTAGTTTCAGTAATACTGTTGAGTTTAGTGGTCACATGTAGACAGCAGAGAGTCCGAGCCACATTCATCCAGGATTTTGGGGATGATAAAGACCTCCTGAAGGTACAGGTGAAGGAGAAAATAGTAGAGAGGGGCTGCAATCTCCTGTCTCCAGATGGGAACTCCTTTTTAAGTTTACAGTCAGCTTGCTGCTGAACAAGGAAAATATGTGAAGGTGAGGTTCAGGTTAGGGGATCAGTAGGGATGGGAAATAAAAGTACTCTATTTGTGAGAAGATATGAGGAATCATGGATACATGGGTAAGTGTGGTGTGCTGCTTCCTTGAATATATCCTTTCATGTTCAAACTGTTGACAAACAGGTGAGTTCTTCATCCAGAAATTGCTGTCTTTTTTAATTCTTGATGGATAAAAGTTGAAACAATTGCTCGTGTGAAAAATGTCCCATTTGTATCACAAAAAATGGGCATTTTGGTGGGAACCAGTTATAGGAGGTGTTTCCTACTTCTGCTGTAATTTGGAATTCTCTTAGTGGGCTAGTGAAAATAGTAAAGCTCATTTACAATTTTATTTGTACTACAAAATGAAAATTATTGTAGTAGGAATATAACCATAGCTGTATTTGTCTATGAGGCAACATCAAACAGACTATATTTATGGATTATCAGTATAAGATGCATTTGTGTTTATGAAGTTTTGTTGTGAGAATCAAAAGCTTTTTAGTTCTTAAGCACTAATAGCCTTCTCATTTTAGAAAATAAGTGCTTCATGTTGTTTCATTTTTACCTCAATTTTGTTATACTTCCACTGTATTTTTTTGTTTTAATTCTACTTTAAAAAAGATAGAGAAGTATTTGTTGGATTTCTAGAAGACCAATTTTGTTACTACAGTAGGAGGTCATAAGAGAAAAATGTTGTGTTTAGATAGTACTATCAAAATGATAATATCTAGTGTTCCTCTCTCCTGCGATAAATTAAAAGCTGACTACCTCAAGAGTTTGGATAGTATTTCCAGCAGTGCAAAAGACCATTTTAAGCAAAAGAGCAATGCAAGAATCCATAATCCCAGGGATATCTGAAGTCCTGAGAACTTTTTCATATTAAATTTGAGATAAAGCCTTTAGTACTATCTTGGTTGTAGAAACGGTTCTAAAACTATTGTTGAACAGATAAATAATGGTTTAAATTGAAGCTGCTCATTATGCAATGTTTATTGTTGAATTTATTTAACTGAAGCAGTCACTGTTTTTTGAATGAGATCCTAAACATAATCCTAGACACAAGATACAGCTTTAAAACTAAGCATTTCCTTTTGAAGGGTGTGTGTTTTGGTGTTGAGGGGTCTTGTACACATTTTGTAACTGGGTAGATCCCTCTAGAGAAATAGATATGCTCAGCTGCAGTTTTTCCCCTTACAATAAGACTCCTGCTTTCATTCATTAAAAAATAGCAGGTTGTCTATCCCTTGTTTTTTGGTGCAAGATTGCTATTTTTTGGGAAGTCTCCCGATTTAATAGTTATGTCATACATGAAAAAATACTTGAGTATATACCTTTTTATTTATTATATTTGAATTATTATTCTGTATATTTTTAATGAGTCTCTACTAGAGAGTTACTTTTCTATTTCAGGGGGTTTTGTATGCCATACATGCATTGAATATACAATTTTCCATGACAACTGAGAATGCCTTTTCATGAAGTTGTTTTAGAAGTGTACCATTTAGAAGCCCTGTGCCCTCCATTAATTGTTCATGAGAAGGCAGTCATGGTTAGAAGTTATTGTAGGTGATTGTATAATTGTTTATGGTGTTTTGATAAAGTGTAGCAAATAAAGTTTTCCGCATGAATGTATAGCCAGATAGAGATAAGTTAGTGAGTGAGACTTGTGTGGCATTGAAAAGCAGCTCTGAGACATAGTAAGCCATAAGTAGTATTGAGAGTAGGAGCAGAACTCATAGAATGGTTTGGTTTGGTTTAGTTTGGAAGGGGTCTTAAAAATCATCCAGTTCCAACCTGTTAGACCAGGTTGCTTAAAGCCCCATCCAACCTGGCCTTGAACACTTCCACAGATGGGGCATCCACAAGTTTTCTGAGCAACCTTTTTCAGCCTCACCACCCTCACAGTAAAGAATTTTTTTCCTAATATCTAATCTAACCCTATCCTCTTTCAGTTTAAAGCTATTCCTCCTTGGCCTATCACTAAATGCCTTTACAAAAAGTCCTGCTCTTCCAGTAAAGGGTAACTATCTTATTGAAAGACTTTTTGAGATAGCAAGAAAAATTACCAAGCAACCTCCTAAAAAAAATCAAAACAAAAAAACCCCCAACCAAGCTCAATACAACCTAATATTATCTTTTTCCATCACCTAGCATTAGTGATTTATTTAAGCATTTTCTGAGCTGAGTGAGCTTGGGACATAATTTGGGACCTAGTATTGTAACAGGAATTGAAAGAGGTAACTTCCCAGTATTTATCTGAGGCACAGTTTTCTTCATTCCCCTCCCTGGGGCTATGATTCTGAGTAATAAAATTAATCCTGTAAATTTTTTTCTATTTCTTACCCCTTTTATTCTATTTAGTTTATGCTATGCTGTTAGAAATTCCAGGCATGTTTAGTATTTAGATGCATTTGAAAACTAGAAATATGTCAAGAGTTTCTCGTCACAAAACCAAGTTGCTACTACCCCAGAGATGTGTTAGACTTATATTTGTAAAAATCTTCCCTTAAGACAACTACACACAAGCTGTCCATTAAACCACTTTTATAATTAGTGGAGACAATAAAGCCCTTACATGACTTTTCATCCTAAAGTAGATGTCTAGAATGAAGCACATGATTTCAGATGGAGTATGAAGCCCCTAATATCCAACCTCTGATGCAAGCCCAGTTTTGTTGTCGTCAAAAGCTGGATGAGAACAGTTCCATTTTCAATATCCCACAATGACAAGCTGAATGCTTCACTGTGTTGAATTGTTTGGCACTTGCTTTTTTCTTTCCTATTAACCTTCTTTCTTTTGATTGCAAAGTTTGGAACTGATGAATACAGAAAAATATGGTGTGGGAAGTCTTGTACTTTCCCCCCCGCCCCAGTGTTCAGAGACTTACTTGCCCGTGGCTTGGAGTTGTCTGGGGTGTTAGCAATACAGCCATGTTGCACAGGTTTGAAAGGGAACATGATTCAGAAACAAAAGGTCTCCTTCTTTGGAATATTATGAAGAGAAACTTGAGTTCTCAGATAGTTGCACCTTCCCCCTATGTTGGTGGTGAATGAGCTTTCCTTGGGACAGATGTGGCAGAAGGGCTTAAGTGTTCAGCTGACTCATGCATTCTATATGTCTAGTGCCCCATTTACTGTTTTGTGAGATTCTGTACCATGCAGTTATGTTTCAAGCTAGGCTCACAATGTTAAATTGGCTGTTGCCTGAATGTGTCTACAACTCTGTGGAGGCCTGGAGAAAAGGAGGCTCAGGGCAGACCTTGCTCTGTAAAGGAGGTCATAGTTAGGTGAGGGTTGGCCTCTTCTCCCAGGCAACTAGTGACAGGATAAGAGGACATAATCTTAAGTTGCACTGGGACAGGTTCATGCTGGACATCAGAAGGAATTTCTTCATGGAAGGGATTGTTAAATGTTGGAATCAGCCACCCAGGGAAGTGGTCTAGTCATCATCCCTGGAAGTGTTGAAGAAACAATTGGATATGGCACATAGTGTTATGGTTTAGTAGACATGGTGAGGATCAGTCAAAGGTTGGATTTAATGATCTGAGAGGTCTATTTCAGCCTAAATGATTCTGTGATGCACTATAATATTGGCTCGAATGCAGGATGCAATTTTTAGCTTTTATCTTCTAGTTTGTTGCTTGTATTAGCAGATGCATTTACTCAACAGTATGTAATTAAAAAAAATTTTTGTATTAAGAAGTTACTTTGATTAACTGGTAGTATTTGGTTTGTGTGTAGATAAGGTGATGCTCCCCTCCTACAATTAATTTCTTACTTCCTTTTCAAGACTGGTGTGTTAGAGGAACACTTACGGATGCATCTTCAGTGCTGTTTGACTTTGTGTAGTTTCTGGGACCTGAACCTGTCTATTGTCACCATACTCTGGGATTATTACAGCAAGAATTTGGTAAGTAGATGAATATATAAAAATATAGAATTGCATGTGGATAGTCCTTGAATTTTACTGATTAATTCTGATTTTCCCGTAGCCAAGCTTGATTGCTATACTTCTGTAAAACTACCTAGTCAATGGCAATATCCCTGAATTTGCTATTTATTTAATCAAATCATGTTTTGGTCCATTACATTATGTGACAACAGAATGAGTTAAAGTTTAACTCTTACTTTTCACCAGGAATACGGATTTTAAGATCTTGTAAAAATGCTTTGCACATATTGACAGTAAATTTTTATTTTTAGTTGTGATAGGAAAATATCCTTTTGGTTTTGTGAAGGATTACACCTTATTGCATTTGGCATATTAGCATTTACCATTATCTATAATCTTTTCTGTTTTCACTTGTTCTTTTAGAACAGTTGCTTTACTGTTCCTTGGCTTGGTCTGAAGGATCTGGCAAGTGTTAGTAAGACTTCTTTGTCAATGCTTGAGTTGGTGAAACGTTGCAGCTGTGAACAGCAGATCCCTTCTCTGTACAAGTCCAGCAACAGTTACTTCATTTTTCTCAGCATTTTGGCACGGATGATGAAAGAAGAAAACAGTGGCATGCATCCTTGGAAACAAATTAAAGGACGGTATGACCACTAGTTTGTCTCATGTTGTAAGAAGTGTAGTGAGTCAGTGGCCCTTCCCACCACATGCAAAGCGGGAGGGTACTGGGCTCAGAGAAAGTAAAGGGGATGAATGATCCAGGGTCATTCATAATTTGAAGAAAGCAGTTGTTCCCTGAAGTTTCTGTTGCCAGCTGAGGCTGTAACACAGTCCAAGAGCTGGGTCCAAGAATTACCTTGGCATCCATAGCCTGTGATGATTTACTTCGTCCTGCTGGTGAGGAATTTGGTACACTGGCAACCTATGCAGTGGTACAACCGAGCTGCCAGACAGGTGATGTAATTAAAGCACAGAAACAGTGTTTGAGCTGCATATAAGCCATGTGTTGTCCAAGAACATGCAGACTGACACTTGCTAAGCCTGAAATTTCGTTTATATTTAGTTTCTTTTAAATTATTTCCAAAATTTCTCACAATATTTTTTCTGAGGGTTTTAATATTTCACTTAATTTTGAAACATACTAATAAAGAAGTACAGTCAGTCATGATATGAAAAAACATAAAATATATGTGTTCCAAATCAAACTCGTGATGTTTTAAATGCTTACTGAATCCATGAAACTTACTATAGTAATGAGATTGCACTAATTATTACAAGTACTAACTTTTAATTTATTATTTTCATTATATATAGAAGACTTAGAATTAGTTTTGGTTTACGGTTTTGAATTTTTAAAAGTATCCTATTAAGTATTAGTAAAACTAATTATAATTTTATTAAGTGCTAGCAAGATCTTCATGTATGCAAGTAATAAATATATAAGAAACAGCTCGTGTGTATGCACACCTTACCAAGTTATGTGGTGTATTTCTTCCAAGAAAGAAGGGTTATCCTGGCTATCAGAAAACAAAAGCATACCTGTCAAAAAAGTAATGTCTATGTACACTTCACAAGTCAATAAAGTCTGGGTTTTGAAATCACTACAGCTACATAGAAACAAATATGTTGTTGGATTTAGTATCAGTGTCTTGCTTTATTTTGTAGTTTTAATTAGCCACTCTATTTTTACTGAAACCAAATTATACTTACATTTTTGTGCTATTATAGCTTGTTGCTTTTCCTAATTTAAGAGGGGGAATAATAATACACAACTCTGTGTATCAGTCTGCTCAACCAGTATTCATCATTTCTACCTTGAAAAAATCAATTACACAAGTATCAAAATTTAACAGCCTACAGCTATGATTTTGGGATGAACTCTGTTTTCAGCAGCTAACCAAGCATTAATTGATGCATGAAAAATGTAAATGCCTGTCAGTAGTAATTTACTACCAAACAACATTAATTGGACTTGCTGTAATTTTTGGTGGCTAGATTTGATAATTTCAGCACCATTTCCAACTATTTTTCCAGATGACAGAATAGGAAAACAGCATTTATGGATGTTTAACTACTGTATGTAGAACTTAGTTTAAATTAAAGGTGAAGGATATACCGAAGGTTTTAAACCAACAAATCATAAAGTTAAGCAAGCTATTTTCATCTTACTGCTCTGTTGTAGGAATGGTGACATTTATGTAAAAGCCCAGATCCAACCAGAGGTCACAGAAAAGATGTCTTTGTAAAACCTTTCTGCTTTATGTCAACCACTTTAAAGTTGCAAAGTAGCACTGTCCTGTAAGCAATACAGATAAAGTTTAACACCTCCCTGCTGGAGAGAGGCTTCTTTTCCCAATGCCTCAGTTTCCCTGTTTTCTTCCAAACTTTTAGTCTACCATCCATACCATAGGTGTGCAATACAGGTCGATACAGACTTTGCAGAAGCACTGTGGAGAAAAGGAATTTTCCATTAGAAATCTTCCAATCCCTTTTACTGCAGTAATAGTTTGGTATGTTAGACTTTGATCACAGCAGCCGTGGCAGTAAAACATAACAGAAATCAGCAGCTGATTTCCACATGGAAATGAGAGAGTTTCTAGGGAAAAAGTTGGCATACAGGAATGACTTGCTGTTGCAAAGAGCTGCCACTTGGCATCTTCCTTTCCTATCAGCCCTCATGGACTAAACTTGATTGATTTGAAGGCCTGGTATGGAGGACACCCATTATAGACAAAGCAGAGAGTCTACATTTTCATGTTGTGCTCAACTGTGTACTAGAGGTTGGACAGAAGAAAAGGGTTAGGCTGCACCTCAAGTTGGAAACACTTAACATTTACCTTAAAAGAGGAGCAGAACAAGGAAGAGCTCATTTGTTCCAGTAGCCAAAACAGGAGAAAAAGAGAGGAAAAAAAAGAGTATTTAAAATTAAGAGTTATTGAAAGAGGATAACTGTAAACTAAAAGCATAAAAATACAATTTAGTCTCTCAAGCAGATATAAAATTCCATACTTTAGGGAACTCTCTTTTTCCTGTGTTGGTTTTTTTTGTGTGTTCTGTTTTATTTTGTTTGTTTGCTTTTTTAATGTAGAATTTATTCCAAGTTCCATCGGAGAAGAATGCAGGAGCTGACAGAAGTGGGGCTACAGAACTTTTTTAACCTGTTCCTCATGCTGGCAATTGTTGCAGAGACAGAAGATATAGTGAGTCGAGTGTTGGATCTTTTGGATTTCCTGACTTCATCCTCCATCACCGTGTCTCAGAGAGCTCTCATCTGGAGAGGTCATTTTGCTTTCCTTTTGATTTATGTAGAGAAGAACATGGACATTAGCGTTCTAGCTGAGAAAATCTCGAATGCTTTCCGTGAGAAGGCAAAGGAGTTTTTAGTAACCAAAAATGACTTCACACAGAGACACAGTCTCTGGACTCTACTTTCGACCTACATTGATGGTGCCCAGGAAGTGTTTGAGACTAGCTGCTACTTGAGCCTTTCTGAGGAAAAGTTACTGAATGATGGCTTTACTATGCTGCTGCCTGCTTGTCGAGAAGCTGAGCTGAGTATGGTACTGAATTTTCTTCAGGTTGTGCTAGCCAGACTTCGGTAAGTTGTTTAGTTAAATTGTGGATATAGACTGGCACATTGTTTTTGTTTTTAGAGTTAAAGTGTATTTTTCACTGAAATAGAGTAAAAGAAAAGAGAAATCTCTGGGGGACTGTGGATATGTTAAATTTCAAAATCCACCAATACTTCAGCACATTTAGAATCTCAGAAATGTTTCCTTGCTGTTTCAGGAGGTCAGGTTTGACATCCTGAGATTTTGTTATGAATTAGTGGCTCTGTAGAAAGTCATCCATTTGCTACTATTTCAGACAATATCATCTTTTCTTTGGCACAGGGAATTTCACAATTATTTTCTGCAATAAATTACTGAAGTTGGGGGGTTATTTTTTTTTCTTTGTTTCTTGACTGAATGTATTCTGTTTTTCACACTCTTCATTCTATTTTTTTCTCTTTCACCAAGGTTGCATTCAATACCACAGTTATGGAGATTTAAATACTTGTCTGGGGTTTGATAGGAAGGAAGGAAATCATATTTTACCACTTCAAGCAGTTTTGCTTTGATGTACTAGTTCATTTTTCAACATCCACAGTGCCCTTCAATAAGCATATTTTTTGTCTACTGATGCCTTTGAGAAGCATTCCTCCAGTTTGAAGCCCAAACTGCCTTTTTTTTTATAAGATATTAAGAGGCAGCTATTGATCTGCCATTACTTCAAATGCGCAAGACTGAAATATGTGTAAAGAGCTGTGGAAGAGTGCATAATAGGAATACCGAGGCCCATATGCAAGATCTCTCTTTAACTAGGTTCTTTGTTATTGTCTAGTAGTTTGACTGCAGCTGTCAATAGCTTATAGATCCAAAGACAACTGTTTTTCAGGCAGTCTTTTGAAAAAAGATGAAGCACAAAACTAAGTTTAGTTGATTTATTATTTATTATTTCAGTTCAACTGAATGTATTTCCTGGAATAAATTGGAGACTTCAGAAATACTTTGACATTTTCTCCATTAGCTAATGCACAGCATTTGTTGTGTTGTTTTTAAAGATGAAATAGGGAGAAATTTGAGACCGGTGACAAAGTTGCCTATTTCATAACTTGGTATTTTTTCAAAGCTTTCCAGGACTGGGGGTTATGTGGCCCTCTTGTAACACAGGGAAGAAGTTCGTTCCAGACTTCTCAGATCACCACAGACAGAGTACAGAACAATATTTGTATCTTTTCTTACAAAAAGCAGTTGTGTTGAAATATTTGATTTATTAACCCTCAAATAGTAATTGGTATTAGATTATTAGAGTCTTGCTTTTAACAATTCTTTATTGCAGCTTCTGTATTTGTATGTTTGGTTACTGTTAACTGCCTATTTATTCCATCTACTGAGAAACTAAAATCTTAACATTTAGCTCTTCTTTGGTCAACCTCACCTTGAACACTGTGTGCAGTTTTGGGCATTGCAATATAAGAAAGATAATAAGCTACTGGAGAGTGTCCAAAGGAGGGTAATGAAGATGGTGAAGGACAGTGAGGGGAAGCCGTATGAGGAGCGGCTGAGAGCTCTTGTTCTGTTCAGCCTGGAGAAGAGAAGACTGAGAGGAGACCTCACTGCAGTTACAACTTGCTGGTGAGGGGAAGAGGAGTGGCAAGCCCTTATCTCTTCTTGGTGGTGACCAGTGGCAGCATTCAAGGGAATGTCCTGAAGTTGTATCAGGGGACATTTAAGTTGGATATTAGGAAAAGGTTCTTCCCCCAGAGGGTGGTTGGGCACTGGAACAGGCTCCCCAAGGAGAGAGTTCAGGAAGAGTTTGGACAGTACTCTCAGACACAGGGTGTGACTCTTGGGGACAGTCCTATACAGGGCCTGCAGCTGGACTTGATGATCCTTGTGGGTCCCTTTCAACTCAGCGTATTCTGTGATAAAACACTTGAAACTTCAGGTTGTATGGAACATGAAAATGTTACTCATTCTCTCTCCCAGTCTGACAGACTCACTGGAAGTAGTCATCTGTTGCCATGCAAGTAACAACACTAAAACTTGGGTCAAAAGATGCAGATGACTTTGTGCTGACCAGATGTTAAACTGTTTTTGACTTGACCAGACTGATTAGGCCTGGTCTGTCTGCAGACTCAGAAAAGGATGAAATGGTTCAATTTGTTTGTAAACTCCAGGCTGATATAAGATACTAGGCATTTCAGAAATGTAATTTCTCTGTACACTGTAATAATTTTATAACTGTATGACAGGGAATTTACAGGTAAGAAGGAAGTGAGATCACTGATTAAAGAGAGAAGCAGCTCCCCCTAGGTTATTAGGAAATAATAACTTCATGTAACTCTTTCTGCTAACCCCAGATGATGGCTCACAGGAGCATTCCTTTTTGCTGATTAAGTAGCATTATCAAAAATACTGACTTGGTTATGTTAACTAAATGCCTCAGTATTTAAAGCTTAAAATATCAAATAGTTTTAGCAATCCCCTTTAACATATCTTGTTGGATTGCTGGAATCTCACTCCAGGTTTCCCAATTGCTTTTATTTGAGGATACTGTAAAAAATTCCAGTCTTTAATTTTCAGAGTGAGGTGTAGCCAAAAGCTCTTCTTTAATTATAGCTATTCATGCTGCTACAGTTAAGGGTCTGTCAGCATTTCCATTATAAACCTTTATTTTCAAGGGTTTTTAACATAACAGTGAAAACTTGCTCTGGGCTAAAACATGGCATATAAGGGTTTGAAAGTGCAGTTGTTTTGTTTCTTTTTTCTAAAAAGGCATCTGAAAAGAGACTCCCACCTTCACCATTTTTACATTACTGTGTTTTAATATAACCCTTTCCCAATTTTTCTTGTGTTTTACTTGTCTGCTAGAAAAGTGCTGGTAGCTTTTCATTGTTGTATTTACCTATGTTTAGACTGCGTTAAAGAAGCTTTCTTAAACCACTTTTTTATTGTTACCATTACGATTATTTTGGTGTCTATATATTTAAATAGAACTATGACTTGGCAGAAGAACTCATTTTTATCACTTTTTGATGTGTGGTGACTGGATAATTGGAATCAAGATGCTACTTGCTGGCACTTGCAAGTATTTGATCTTCATAGTGAGATTCCGTATGAAGTGTAAGGTTGTATTTCAATACAGTCTCCTTTTTAACAACATGTAAAATAAACAGTAAACAATCAAGAAACTCCCAAAAATAAAAATGTGAAGTGCTTCCTACCTAGATTTACTTGGAGGATTCAGCTTCTAGCTCAGACATAAGTTTTTTCTTTTATTTTTTTCCCTGTTTTTTAAGCAGTGTTTTAGAATCCTGATTTTTTTTTCTTTTTTTAATTGAAAAGTACAGGCAGGATGTTTGCCCATGTATGCTTTCATTTCTCCCAGATCTCAGGCACTGCCTGTCATCTGAGTGCCTTACAGAAAAAAAACCCTAGGTCAATAAAAATATAGGCATTAAATGGATTTGACAGAACTTGCTGTAAAAATGGACACAAGACTTGAAGAAATCTGCTGTAGGTTCAGGCACTTCCATATGTTATTCTTAAAAGAAGTTTTTGAAACAGTCTAAAATGTCTTTTATTGTAATCATGTATTGCTCTGTCATGAGCATTCTCTTACTCTCATCATTCAGGGTTTTGTGATGTGTTAGCACGGAGTTACAGGACTATAAAATGTGAATACATGCCCAGGTATGAAATTACTGCTGTGCTCCAAACATCTTTGCCTGGTTTTGAGGAGACTTGGTACTGATTCCCATAGCAGAAATGAGAAGTACAACAAACCTAATACAATAATAAACAGTAATTGTATTTTGTAAACAATTCTTGTGTATTTATGCCCATTTGTACTTTTTTGCCAATTTTTGAAAATTTCTGTGTGTAAATTTCATAAGCTCTTACAAGAATACTAATCAGGTAAACCTGTCTCTAGTTAAAAGTTTCATTAAGAGTTGGGCCATGGATAACAGCAGAACTGGATATTTCTGTCTGTTAGAGTGTGTTTAGCCTTGAGGTTGTGAGAGAAATCATGATAGGAATGGATTATCCACTATATCTTTGCTATGGAAATGTATAGTCATTTGTAATTTTTTTTGCGTTATACTTGCCATCAAAACAGCCTGTGGGAAGCTTTTCGGAGACCAACAGAAGCCTCTCTCCCCTTCTCTGTTAGTGTGTAAGTCAGCAGATAAGCTCAGGAGGAGAATAGAAAGGTCCTCCCTCCTTCTTTTCTTCCCCCTCAGGGGTTTTAGTGTTAGTCTTTGTAAAATCTTTTTTCTGATGTTGAGCTTCTGAAAACCATATTCTGAAGAGTTTGGGAGAGCATGAGTCTTCTCTTACCCACCCCATCCTGCGGTGATATTTAGAGCTACCAGCTGTGATGTCCTGATAAGCACGGAAGGTAACTCTGTGACTAAGCCACTGAACTGAGAGTCAGAAAATGTTAGTTTGGCTCTAAGATCTCCTAAGCTTAATGAATGACCATTAGAAAGTCATTAAAAGTTGCTAGGATTTTTTTATTGTGTGAAAAAAATTAAAGAAATCCTTTTTTCACTTCACAGCATAGATCTTATGTGTTGGAAGCAAGCATGCCTTGCTGTGTGAACTTGGCATATAGCTTAAAGTATTTTTAGTGGGGTTTTTTGAAATTCACGTATTCCATTAATAAAACTAATGTTTGAATTAGTGTAATAAACATCTAGAGCATGAGAAGCAGCATTTTGAGAGGTTTGTTGTGTCTAAATCCTTTAAAATAATCTCTTACTGTCTTCTGAGGGAATGCTGTGTATGTTCTGAGCTACAACTGTTTCCTTAAGGTGTGGCTCTTGTAATTAAAACTTCATTTTCCTTTATCTTTTGCCTATTTTATGTGGTATTTGAGATTTTTCTTTTTCAGGTTTTTATTGGGGTCTAAAATCACATTTTACACCTTTGTTCCTTGTATTCTGATCTTCAGAGATGACTAGCCCAAACTGTTATGTGTTTTGATTGTTTCATTTGGGCTTGTCTAGTTTGGAGAAGAGGAGGCTGAGCGCTGACCTCATTGTTCCCTACAGCTTCCTGAAGAGGGAAAGTAAAGAGGGAGGTGCTAAGCTCATTTCCCTGGGCTCCAGGTATAGGACAGGTAGGAATGGTTCTAAGCTGCACCGGGGGAGGTTTAGGCTGGACATTAGGAAGCACTGTAACAAACTTCCGAGAGACATGGTTGATGCCCCAAACCTGTCAGTGTTTAAGAGACAATTGGACAATGCTCTTGATAAATTGCTTTAGCTCTTGATCAGCTTAGACAATTGGACTAGAAGATTCTTGTATGCCCCTTTCAGCTGAAATATTCTAGTCTACTCAGTTCTATTCTAGAATCACTTTTAGAAGAAACTGAAAGAACAAAAGCTGTCAAAAAACCTTTTAATTGTTGATGCCTGAAAAAAGTGACTTGGTAGACACCCAAAGCTAAAGAAACTCAAGTCTGGTACTCAGACATCAATCATGAAGATCCACAGTTCTGTCCCCTGTGGTACAGATGGAAACACTTTTCTGTGTTTCATCCTTTGTATCCATTCTATCTACCAAAAAATAATCCACATAAGCTTTCTGTAGCCTACCTGACAGCAGTACAAGACTTAACTGTTGTGAAAGAGTAAATCCATGAAAAAAAGTGTAAAATCATATCCAGGTGTACTGAAAACCTGCTGCAGGGTCCCACCTGCAGTTGTTTAGAGAAATACGTGCTCCTTGAAGGATATAAAGCACAGATTTGTTTTCTGATGGAAGTGTCTCACTATTCTGAAACTATTTTCCCCAAATTAACTTTCCTCTCAGTTTTCCTTCTATTCTTCACATGAGATGAGAGAATGGCTTTTCATATGGAGTATTTTTTTTTTGTTGTGGATGTTAAACAAAAGAAATATTTTTGTCAATAAAACCATTATATGCAAGTAGCCTTCTAATCTCTTAATTTTGATTGTTTCTTCGTTACCTTACAAGATATATATTTCTTCTCTCTTTAGGATATCTCTTGTCAGATTTAAGGCTTATTTAAAATGAACAGAAAGCTGAAGCAATTTTCTTTATTCCATTTCAGTCTCCTAAGGCCTATTTCCCCCTGGTGAGCTCATAGCAACAGGGGGGTTTAAGGGAATTCAGCTTTCTGCAAATTAATGTCTCACATCATGAAAATTCAGGACCTTTTTTTTTCCTATGTCTTGAAAAAGTAATACAGTGAGTGCGAGTATTATTTCTTGCCAGCGGGTGGAAGATGAATGATTTTGTCACAGTTTTACTGCTTGATGAGCAGTGTCCTGAGGGTCAGGCTTAAGTCTGTGTCACTATGCTGCTCATTACTCTTGAGCTAAATAAGGGCTGATTGGATCTAAATTGCCTAGCACATGGGCCGCAGATGAGCTCAGTGAGTAGGGGATGACCTGCTATTCAGGCTGGGAGTAACCCCGGTGTGCAAATGCTGCATTAGAACACCGTGGGAGAATGAGAGGCTACCGACCGCTGCCAGCAAAAGAAATCGAAATGTAAAAACTCTTTGATGCTGCAATGTTAGAATTTGAAATGTAGGAAGTGACAGGTTGATGGTACTTATCAGCTTTGGCTGGATTAGAGAACAGTGTCATCTTGCTTATATAATGACAGAAGAATGAAGCCAGCTCCCAACTACTTTGTGGTGTGGAGTTGCTGCTATCAGAGCCAATGCTGCCTCCTACTGACAGTCTGTGCAGAAGGATGGAGAAAATGGATGGTGAGCTGGCACCGGACAGCATGCTCGGCCTCTCTGGTACCCGAGTGCACTATGTGCCCTGCCCATCTGTGCCCATATATTTCTGGTACCTTAGCAGAGAATCGTAAACCCAAGAGATAAAATGGCAAGTGTGCATTCTGGGACAAGAGCAAGCCACTATCTTGGCTGTGTCGAGTGGTTGTACAAGTTAGTTACGTGCACTGAACTAGACACATCTGTCTCTGCTTCACCCAAAATGTTTCCCTTCTTACTCTTATGTCCATTGCTAGCCCGTATGAAATGATTTGGTCTCGGAAGAGGAGAATTAATTTGTGCCTCTGTGTTTTAAAGAAAGTTGACCTTTAAAGAGTAAAAGAAATCTAAACCAACTCCAAGGAGAATCCTTATGCTAACTGAACACATGAATATACTTGTCTTAATGGAGGAAAATGGAAAGCAAGAAAAGCACCTGCCTGGTGCTAGACACAACACAGATTTGCAGTTCTGAAAGAGTCAGTTCAGTGGTTCAGTAGAAGAAGCTTTTGTGTTTTGTTTCCCTCCACCATCACTTACCCTGTGAAAACTGGGTAATAGCTACAGAGGTAATGAATAGCCACTTGCTTCATTTTTTACAGATTTATTTCAGATTCTGTTACTGACAGCTGTAACCTACTGCCATCAGCTTCTCTTACTACTAACTTCTGGGACTACCTCATCGGCAGAAACAATTTGGTGTGCTCTCTTGAAACCAGTGACTAAATGAAGAGAAGGGATGAATCTAAATACATTCTGTGTTTTCTGTTTACTCTTTCCTGTTTTTCTATTTTCTGGGTATATGCTATTTGATTCTTCTTCCTTTGGAATGTTTTTACTTATGAGAAAATTTCTTCTTAGATATAAAACAACTTCTACTGTATTTGTTTCAGGGTATTGTAACAAAATAAAACAGCAGCCTTAAAAGTACAAATAGTTTTTCTGTAAAATGGTCTAAATCTATGGGAATGAGAGCGAATTTTCAAAAAAACATCAGTAGCGTAAGGCTTTAGTGTTACTTGTATTATCTTAGTATTATCAGCATTTAATGGCATCACTTCAAATCACTGAAAGTGGAGGGAACTGTTTAGCACAACTAGTTGCAGTAGATGAAAATGGGTTACAGAGTGAGTTTCCATGTAGGCAAAAATAGAGGATGTTTCTCTGTTTGAATAGAAAAAAAACCCAGAATTTCAAATTACTTTGATCTTTTGAAAGAATTTATCATCAAGAGAAAATAATGAAGGCTAAGTACTGAAATGAGGAAGGAGAAATGCAAATAAAACATGTGGAATGCTTGGTGTAGCAGCCCTACTGTTCAAGTATGGGGAGGTAACATGAACCATGAGGAGAGATGAACAGGATCTCCATATCTGGGAGCTGTTATCCCATCTCTCTATTCTGCCCTTAGGTGATACTGGCGAGGAATGGTTCTTTCTGTGTTGTCTTTTTTCCTCGAGACTGACTCTGCATTTCTCAAAGGAAGCAGCAGTGTCGTGAATGGTGTGTCTCCAAGAATCCCGATTGGAGGCCTGAGTGGACCATTTCCGCTGTGCCTTTTGCGACTGGACTTGCCTGTCCTGCATCGGCCTTTTTAGCCACCAGCGTGTTTGTAGCAAGTGTAGGGAGTGCCCTTCTCAAGCCTTCCTTTGCGGAGCCTAGCCGTGATGATGATGTTCTGACCTTGCTTGTAGACTTTGCTGTCTGCTCAGCACAAATGCCTGCAATGTCCCATATTGTCCCTGCACTAGCACAGTTTCTACCTGGTGTAGGGGGGGAAACTGAAATTGTTTGTGAACGGTAGTTCAAGTGGATTCCCTTTATCTTAAAGGGAGTGGGAGGTGAGCATGGTACTTAATTTTTCACCTCTGTTTACATGGATGTTTATTTATGTGAGTTTGTAAGGCTATAGTGGCTGCAAGAAAATTGGAAATTGGACTGAAATCTGTTGGCTAACTTTTAACAGTGACTTTCTCATGTACACAACCTGTATGATATTAGGAAGCAGGACCTAATGTGACTTGAGTATCATTGTGGGGTTTGTTAATAAACTCCTGCAGGTGAGAGGAGGAGCTGCTTATTCTGTCTTTAGCTGTAGTGGACATGTCAGCTTACAAAACATTTATGAATAACTTAAAGATTGGAGAGAGTCACAGAAGTGAATGACTAGAGTAAGAAGTTTGTATAAGTTTGATGGAGCTGATTTCAGCTGGGAAAAGTTGCAGAGAAACATGCTAGGAGTTACCCAGTGTATAATGTTGCAGGTTTTCTGTTCTTCATGCCAGTGAAGACGGAATTGGCTAAATTTTGGGCAGAAGTTTAGTGTGATTATTTAGAGTAGGCTGCAGATATAACACTTGCAGGCTTCAGGAGAGACTTGTGAAATTGAATTTTATTTTTTCTTTCTTTTTTTAAACAGCAAATCAGACAAACATTTGCCAGAAAGTGGTCTATGTGAGCTTGCCAGACTGGTGATGCTACCCAGTCTTTCATTTATGTTTCTGTGATTGGTTATTAAGGAGTTCTCAATGCAGGTGGTGGTCAATTAGTATGGATGCATCCTAAACAGTATTCTGTGCTTTTCCTTACAGGACAAAAACTCAGTGAAATAAGAAGGTAAAGAAACAGTACCAGAAACTCTAATCTGCTGTAAAATTTAACTTTGGAAACCTGTCATTCATTTTGACTTTAAGTATCTGCACTCTTTAATTTCCTCATTCTCTTGGAGGAGGGAAACTTGAACCTGTGTCATGCTTCTGTATCCTGCTCACTCATGAAATTTCTGGAGTGGGAGTGTGCATATGGCTTCTACTGTATGCACAGCACAGTGGCCCTGCTGAACAGGGTGATGAGCTTTCGGTGGTTGTGTGTTTTAGTCTTGAAATCTGTCTAGGACATTACTTTGAAAATGCTTTTTTAGACATTTTCTAAGGGAAGCTAATTGATACAGGGCAAGGTAGGTGTACATTGTAATGTTTTATTTGGCTTGGAGCAAGTCCAAGTGTCACTAATTGCCAATGGCTAAGTGCTCCAGCTTCCTTTACAGCTGTATTAAAACAGGGATGCCGAAAATATGTGTATAATGACAAATAAGCCTAGAATAGTAGGCCACCATATCCTCTCTAAAAACAAACCAGAAAGAATAGAGCATCCTCTGCAATGTGTACATTGAGCATCTCAGGGTCAGACAGAGGGCCCTTCCTGACATTTTTATTGGGAGGAGCAAGTAGAGAAAGGTAAACACAGTTTGTAGTTTACTTAGTTGTCTGATAAGCTGAAAGTGCTGTCTATGCTCTCCTCTTTTTTCACAACCAGAAGGCCCTGTTTATCTCTAATCAGGGTTAATTAAAGCCTTAGGGCCATACTGAGTCCCTGCCAAAGGCTGCAGCCCCTCACTGTAGGGAGCTGAGAGGCAACCGCGGGCTTGTAGCAGGCTCTTACCATGCAGCTGTGCTGATGCTTTCTGAAAATACGAGTGAACTTTTTTTTTAACAGTTCTGTTCATTTATCAATTTCTGGTGTTAGCAAAGAGTTGTATGAAGCATGTGGTGTCGTGTGCGTGCTTGCAGATCCACGCTAGGAGACAGAAAGCTGCTGGTTCTCTCCATAGTAATGCAAGGGCTGTACAGGCAGCCACAGCAGCCATTATGCACGCAGCAGGAGCGCTGCTGCAGCCGGGCATGTGTCACCTCTTATTGAGGGGCAGGAGAAGGGACAAACAGGCAACTACAGATGTGCTTGCCAGGACAATGAGGTTTCCTTCTACTGCTTTTTTGCAGTCTTGTTTTCCTTGCAAAAAAGTCAACCACAAGAATAAAATCGAACATTTTTGTTGGCATTCTTTTGTTTCCCTGGACAGGAGTATATTGATTAGCTATTGGAGATGTGCACTTGAAAATACTTCCATAAGTGTCCCAGGTATCTTGCTAAAATATTTTCAAGCTGCTAAAGATTTGCTCTCAGGGAATTTCTTCAATTCGCACCACACCTGTAAATTCAAAGGTATTTTACGACAGTTTGATTTGGTGAGGAAAAGCTGTGTATGTATTTGTTCAGTGTGTTACATTTATGTGGAATTTCATATTAGGTGCAAACATGACATTGGAAAGTAATGCACTGTGATCATCTCTTAAATAATAATTAACTGTAACACAACCATGATTATCCAAACGTCATAGGGACAGTGAATATATTCAGGCAATCAAGGGATTTTACAATGTAATTATTAGGCATTGGGGAGATGTGACCCTGTTTAGGGTAACAGGGAGCTGTGGTTAATTGATGTTGGGATAATCAAATTTTTACTGTTTTAGTGTTCTGGGACCCTAGGCTTTGCAAGACTATGTGTGCATGCACTTAGAAGAAAAAGAAACCCGAAGCATATTAAATTATAAGCCTAAAAGTGAATCTAGAGGTTATGCTTACATTATCTTGATGTACTGAATTACTGCTATGATTATAAGTGTTGAGAAATCATTTATATTGTCTGTAAATCATTCCCATTTTACATCACAATGAAAATTCAATACATCTTGATTCTGAGTATTTTGTAAAGGTATCTATTTTCCTAAGACATGAAAAATGACTAGGTTTTTCCAAGTCAAACTCAAAAATTGAAGGGTTTTTTTTTCCTGCAGCCAAGAAATTCTTGATGTTTTCTTTCTTGAAGGAAAACCTTTGAAAGGTATACGGTCAGAACATTATGACACTAAATACAGTTGATACAGTCCCCTTTGAGCTTCATTGTCTTCAAGTTTAGAATGTGAGACAAGGAGAAATGGTATCAAGTTGTACCAGGAAAGGTTTTGATTGGATATAAGGAAAAATTTCTTCATGGAAAGGGTTGTTGAGCATTGGAACAGGCTACCCAGGTAAATGGTGGAGTCACCATCCCTTGAGGTATGTAAAAACATACATGTGGCATGGGGCCACATGGTTTAGTGGGGGGCTTGACAGTCCTGGGTTAATGACTGGACTTGATAATCTAAAAGGTCTTTTGCAACTAAAATGATCCTATGAGGATGTAAAACAGAATTTCATTTCATTCGAGTTTGTTATGAAAGGTTTTCCACTACACTGCTGTGTTACTGAACCTCTGGAATTGCTAATAGCTCAACCTGCCCTCTGGAAGACTTGAAGATTAAGTGTAGCATTGCTGCTGTCTCTAACTGAAAGTTTTTCTCTCTCGCTCCTTTTTTTTTTCTGTTCTCTCTCCTTTTTCCCCCCTCTTCCTTGAAACAGAGTAATTTCTGAAAACTCTTCAGCAATCCTATCTCCATGTAAATTAATACTGTAAATTGTGCTGCTAGTGAGGGTGGAGGGAGTAGTAAGAGTGGGTGGGGGGAGAAAAGAATTAAAATCATTCCAATAAATGGTTTAATTTATGCCTCAGCAGTTAAGTATGCTCCTGGTTAACAGAAATACCCTTCAGCTACACAGGATTTGGGAGGGTTGGAGGGCACTCATTTGCACATAAATAGCCATTAACTGATAAATTCCCAGAGGTCTCCTGTTGCATGCTAGTGGTTCTGACCTACTTAGCTAGCTTAAATTTGTTTTACAGAATTATTATAATTCCATCCTTGGTACTTAAACTTTGTGATTAATGCATGCCTCACAATACAATTAAAGTATAATTACACAGTTTTACAGTTTGCTATCATGGTGTTATTATTATTACAAAGAGCTGGATTTTGCAAATATTAGAAGAATTAGGGTTCTGATACCCATCACTTTCCTGTTATTAAGTGATTATGTTAAATGGGACCCCTTTATGTCTGAAGAATGAAGTGGAGAGAGGGGAATCATTAACTAACACATCAGATGGTGTCTAAGTGATTGGGGAAGAGATATGTGGTGATTTTTTTACATATCTGTAGATGATAGGTGCAAATACCTTTTGTTCCTCTTTGCCAGCTGCCTGTGACATGCTCTAGCACATCTGTGCTTTAGTGCTTAAAAAAAGTTTCATACAAAACATCTCATCTCTGTAATCTGTTAAAAAGTCATTTGCATGTGTTAAACATCTGATTTTATTATACTTCGTTGAAGCTTTTCATTATATGGACAGGTTTTTTATACTCTTATTAAAAGCATGAGCAGCCAGAGACAGAAGTTCAATAGATCTGTGCAGTGTAGGTTAGGGTGTGCATGCAAAGATGATACAGATCTTTGTCCTGTGCTCTGTAAACTCAGAGCAGTTCACTGAGGGATCTTCCTGACTTTCAGTTTGTGTGTATGAATGTATTGCGTATTTATATTGGCTGCAAATAACAGTAAGTCACAAACACTGCTATTTTAACCTTATAACTCTAAGAGTTACCTGGCCTTCCCTATTTTTCACACCAAAATTAGTTCTCTGGCTGCTATTCATTCTTCGAGAATCATTAATATTACTTGTACATGACCCAAAATAATCACTGCTGTCCTGCCTAATTCTTATTACATCCTCTGTTTTTTTCTAATGCAGCTGTATCAGAAAACTTAGGGTTTCACATTAGTGATTAATACAATTAACAAATAGAAGGACTGAAAAATATTTTTAATAGTATTTCCCCTATTCTAATGTCAGTTACAAATCTAATTTTATTTTGTTTGTGAATATGTGTTATATTGCAGACTTCACTGGTGGGAAATGGATCAGTTGATGCATTTTCAGAATTACACCTATTTTTAAAGCTCTAAGGTTATGCTATAATATTTTTTATTTATAATTGCACAGTGAAAACTCCATATGTGGTACAGAAATTGAATGTTGCACCCTCAAGTCCTGTTTGATCCAGTGTCTTTGTTTTCATTTTGCTTAGTTTAAAAAGACTTGTCGCTTTTGTGGTTTTCTGGTTTTCCTAAGTTGTGCTATTCATTTCTTTAAGAATGAAAATATTTCTTCCTTTTAATTCTAGAGAACCAAAAAGTAAATGGCAAATACAAATCTTTTTCTTAGAATTACTCCTTTCACATCTATAATTTTTGTCTGTATTTATGCTGCAACAATGATATAATCTCTGCTTTTGCTGTTATCATTTGCTGTCATTGAGCTCAGAAAACACTGGTCATTATTACTGATGCATGGAAGCATGCAAACAGGTAGCCAGTAATTATACTTGGAAGAATGTACTATATTTCAGGGCTCCCTACTTGAATATTTGTGAATTGGTTTTATTTCTAGTCTTTTAAAAAATACTGCATTGAAGTGATTTAAATCATTTTCATGTGGCACTGCAAAAATGCAAAGGCACATTACCAGAAAGAAATGGTCAGCAGTAAGAGCTGCTTTGCAAAGTTGGCTTGCAACAATGACCACACTATGTGGAGAAAACAGTTATCCTGTAATAATAAGACTAATGAATTCAGAAATCCATTGATTGAACTGGCTCTGGGTAGATTATGTGCAGGCTTGCTTCAAGGAGAGGAATTTATGAAATGTTTGCCGCATCCAGCAAGCACTGCTGCTATAATACAGCTGCCTCCTCAGTGGTTTGCTTTGATCCTGTGGAATGAAAGGACAGGAGGATCAGCTCAGGTCTAAATGAGATTACAGCTGGTTCGGCAGCTTATCTGGTCTAATGCCAACTAGTGTGGCTTTGCACGTCCTAAGGGGTTTACAACAGAAACTGTTTATTGAGTATCATCGGTTTACTCAACACAAGCAGGCTAATCCTTCCCAGCCTCAGCATGTTGTAGGATTGTGTATGAGCCAAACCAAAAGCTGGTGCAGCCAGGGCCTCCAGAGCCCTTTGTCTCGCTTCATATTGATTTTTTTACCTGTGTTAAAGACAGTAAAAAATAAAACCAATAACCAGCCCTATTGTGAGCAAAAGGTTAATCTGACCTAAAAATCTTACAAAAGCATCTTTTAACCCTAGAAGGGATGGTAGCCTTTCTCTGACTTTTCACTCAAGGGATTTTCTAGTTTAGGGTTTTGAAGAACAAAGTAGGAAAAACAGCTTCAACATTTAACTCTGTGTATATGGGAAGGTCTCTGAATTCTTTCAGCAGCTGCATAGAAAACTTTGAACAGTTATTTGTGACATTATTAATGTCACCTGTGGTAGGTGATGCTGCATGACAAGGGTATGACATGCTGAACATAGGCAGAGCAGTAGGAGCCAATAGGTGTCCCAAGGCACAATGCTGTCTTTTCACTGTGGTGGATTTTGTAAAAACAGTAGAAGATACCTTTATCAGCTACTTTCTCAGTGAAAAAACCCCAAAATTACAAACTAGGCAAGTGCATTTTAAGAAATGAAAGAAAGAGGCTCATAGAAGCAGAATGATCTAAAAAAATTGTATACTGCGAGTTTTTAAAAAACATCCCTTTCTCTTTTGATATGCAATACAATGGAATATTAGGTACAATAATATTTTATTGAGTATTTGTCCTGTCTGAGGTGACTCTTTTTTGGAAAACATCACAGCATGTCAGATGATTATAAATCAAATCGGGTTTTTTTTATAGAATAGAGAAATAGATTAAACTCCAGGAAGCCTTGCGGAGTAGTAGCAATACATTTGCACTGAAAAGAAACACAGTAAATTATTAAATCTACATTGTTTGGATTATTTTTAAATACCTGTATTTGTAAACTCTGCATATTTTTGGGAGTAATAAAATCAGTTTTGCCATGATGTGGGAAGGAAATTTGTTGGCACACCTATTTGTCATCAATTGCATGTGGCAGACTTAAACTGGAAACTGGTTTGAGGACTGTTGATTACTGTAGAAAAGATGACATTAACTTGAGTAATAATTAAGGTCTGTTTTCTGTTTACCTGACTTAATTAAATTAAATGTCTGTTTTAAGCTATATGTAAGCAAAGAGGTTACCATGGACACCATGGAGGTATTAGGAGTGTTTTGGGGGGAAATTGCTAAAATTTATATGTAAGATAAATATGAACTTTACTAATCCTTAAGCCTAATAGACAAGATGTGTACAAGTTTAAAATGTAGCAATTATCCACTTATTTGTATTTTATCAAATCTGGTCTTAAAGCAATAGGTTGTTCTCATGTAGTATTACACTTTACCATGTTTTGAAATAAAAACTATTGTTGGTAGTTGAACAAAGAGACTTTAGGCAATCATCTGAACAGTGCAAATCCAAGCATTTTGTCAGACTGTGAGTTTTGCCTCGATAATGCTTCCCACACACACAGTTCACGAAATAAATTATGTGCATGGTTTTACAGCATAGCTGTTGCTGGAAGTTAAATGGATGCCCAGTAGCAGAACTTGTAAAACATTTTCCTGTTAACGCTACCCAGCAGAATTGACATTGTTGATGGTACCTTTGATCTAATAAACTATCAGTTCTAACAGTGATTTTTACTGTGTTTCAGGGGGGATGATGATATAAGTTTAGCATGCCTGCCATTCTTCCTGGATGACAGAAAATTAGCTCTACTGTCTGTATTACCCAATGATGGGAACAATGTTAGTGGGGGATGTTTTGTACCTAAAGTAATCTTCTCCACTGAAAAGATGTATTACACAGAAAGCATCCTTTCACACAGCAGATACTCCATAAAGAACAAAATTGATTTTTCAGGAAGAAAATAAAATGCTTTGTTTTGGAATTTGGAAACAACTTACTTCATTATCTTGACTACAAGTTTGCCTGCCTTCCAAAATCTGTTTTCTCTCTTGGAGAGAAAGATTTTCCTAAACCATTTACAGTATATGGCTCCCAGCAGGTTGCTAGAGAGTATCCATATACATATAGATTTCGATTTTCTGCAAAGACAGCTAGAGACGCTGGAGCAAGAGAGTTTCATTTAAAAAAAAGAAAAACTTTATTTGAACTACAGTTCCTCTTTCTGTTAATTGTTCTAAATTAAGAGTGTTTCCGAAGTATTTTCCCAGGCTTCCTACCTGAAAAATAGGAATGGCATGATAATAACTGTGTTACAGGTGTAATATAAGACAGATGTGTTACTGGAAATTATATTCAGAATGTCTCAAGAGATAACAGTGACTAGTAGTATTTCTAGTTTGTTTTCAGTATTTGGGATTTAATATGTTGATACTGTTCCTTCTCAGGACTTTGGGTAGTTTTCCTTAGAGTCCATTTCACATCTAGTCCTATCAGAAAATTTTAGCTGAGTTGGCCACAACTCATCATTAGAATTTCTGCAGCCAGAATGGATATTTTAACAGTTATCTCTGTCTTCTTGATACTTGAGCCTGGATGAGGACCTGCTGAATGAGAAAAACTGTGTTTCTAAAGCTGTAGTAGGTAATGGAAGACTTTTGAGACTTGGTGAAGTTGACCTCAGTAAACTTTTTCATGCAATTTGCCAAAATTTGATTATTTTTAGTTTTTCTTTTTTTAGCATGGCTGAGAAGAATTTTAATGATCTTTACATGGCCACACATTTACCATCATGTTTCTCAAATTGTATGCTCTTCCAAAATTATCTGTATTATTTTGATATATTTGAATGAAACCCCGTGAGCTTAAAGAGAGACCCACTGTAGTACAGTGTGTGGGTCTCTGTTCCCCAGTGTGGGGAGTCCATCAGCATTGGGAGTCTATTTAACTACTGAGATCTGAATTGTAAGAAGTCATCTGCTTAAGGTCAACCTGTTAAGCTGTAGTTTTTATTTTAACTGTCTGTACTGTGGGAAAAATGACTTATTAACAACTGTAAACAATAGATTACAGAAGAGATGAACCTGTCCCATTATTATAATTCTCTGCTATTATCCTGATCTCAGGGACCCATGGAAGAGCTAAAGGCTGGATTCTGGAAATTATTATATCTAAAAATGGATTTCAGTGCTGGCCTTTCAGAACCATTACTTGACATTTCAGTCAAACTACATGGTTATAGTTTCTCATGAAACTTTTTTTTGCGAACAAAAGACAGTAAGGAATTGGTAAAAAACACTTAACTTGTAAAAATTCAGAAAAGTTGTTGTTTTGGAGTCTGGGCTGTTGTGTAGCTATAGACAGCTATATTTCATTGCCTTCCTGGTGCTCCACAAGAATATTTTTCAAGTAAATTATGTTGTATAACTAAGCAGCATAATGGGTTCCCAGTAAAAGAAAAACACTGAAATACTGATTTAAGTTCAGCAGAGGACCACCAGGATGATTAGGGGTCAGAAGCAAATGCCCTGTGAGAGGGGACAGAGAAAACTGAGTTTTTTGTCCTTAGAAAAAGAGGGTGTGTAGGAGAAGTGATGGGTGGAATGCATTTTATTGATTTGTAAAGCAATCTAATAGGAGGGGTTATGGATAAGGTGTAATCAGACTCATCAGAAAGGTGTGTAGTAGTAGGAATCAATGGACTGAGATTGTGGGGAAGGAAGTTTTTATTACCTAAGGATAAAATTTTCACAAGATGAACATTGGAACAAATTTCTATGTAGATTGTAAATTTTCCCTCCTTAGTGTTACTGAAGGTTGTCATTGCTTTGAGCCAGGGGTTGGACCAGGTGTCCTCTACAGGTCCCTTTCAATTTGGAGTTTTTTTCTATGACTAGGTTTTTATTAAAAAGGCACAAAACAAAACAAACACTTTCCCCCTCATCCCCGCTGCAAAAAAGCAAACAAATGCAAACAACCAACAAGCAAAAAACAAATGGAAATCCCGTTTAACACACAATGTCTAGAAGATGATAAATTTTAGAAGTATTACTCGGACAGAAAACTTTTCTGAAAGATACCTGTTTGAATCTGCCGTTTGACTGCGCATTAGTAACGTGGCCTGTTTTTCACTTCAGCATTTCTTTCAATTTCTTAGATAAACTGGCATTCCGATTCTCACTATAAATTACATTTGTCCACGATCCATTTTATAATGATGTGGAAGGTTTCTGTATAGCTTCAAGAGGGATTTCAGCCAGAAATGTGCCCTTGCCACAAAGAACCCTGATGGCACCTTGTGCTGTAGTATGCAGAGCACTACTAGGTGGTAGATGGAGGGGATCCTTCCCCTCTGCTTATCACTGGTGAGGCTACAGACTGCAGCTGGAGTGCTGTGTCCAGTTGTGGGCTACCCAGTCCAAAAGAGATATGGATATGTTGGAGAGAGGCCGGTGAAGGGCTACAAAGATGATTTTGGGACTGGAGCATCTCTTCTGTTAGGAAAGGCTGAAAGAGCTGGGATTCTTCAGCTTGAAATGGAGAAGGAAGGCTCAGGGGTATCTTACCAATGTATAAAATTATCCTAAGTGGGGAGGGTGCAAAGAAGACAGAGCCAGGCTATTATTGGTGGTGCCCAATGATAGGACCAAAGGCAATGCACATGGGAGAGTCCCTCTTTACAGCAACCACACTTTTTGTTTGGTTGGGTTGGTTTGGTTTGGTTTGGTTTGGTTTTTTACTGTGAAAGTGGCTGAGCACTGGTACAGGTTGTCCAGGGATGTTGTGGAGTCTCCATACTTGGAGTTACTCAGAAGCCATCTGGATATCGTCATGGGTGATCAGCTTTAGGTGGCCCTCTTTGAGCAGGGGCATTGGACCAGATGGTCTCCAAAGGTTTCTTCCAACTTCCTTTGAAACTCTAATCACGTGAGGTGACATGCCTACAGTGCATCAGAGGCTGAGGCGCATTTACTGTTCTGATGTTCTACATTTGGCACAGAGAATTTAATGGGGGATTTTTTCTTAATTTGATCAAAACTAATTGTAATGTCAGCTACAAAGATTTCAAAACAAGGCATTTAAAAATTGAAATGCAGCTATTTTAAGTTTTGTGAAATGGCAATGATTTGTGAATATTAAGTTTGGTTTAGGTGGGGATTTTTGCATGTATGTGAACTGAAAAAGGGGACTACACCACCTTAAGATAGTATCAATTTCAATGCAGCCTGTTCAATTTTTTCCCTTGATTTTTCTTTATTTGTTCTTTCAGAGGATTAAAAAATTCTGAATCTGACCTATACTGAAAGTCTGCTTAGAGAAAGTAAATGTCTTTTAATTGTTTGCTTTTTCTGTATTGTATCTTCAAAAGAACTGAGCAGGGACGTATTCAAAGCAACAAGATGACTCCCAGTGCCTTGAACAGTGCAGAATTTAGCAGACACTGCTTGACTGAGATGTGTGAATGGCTGAACCATGCTGCTGAAATGAGTACCGGGACTCACTCTCCTGGGACTTCAGATTTTGGGACAGCAAAGGGTCACTTCATGTGTTATATCTTTCAGTTTGTATTTTCCATTACAGGCACAAAGGAAACTGCTATCTTATCATATGCTTGTGTAGTACAGGGGAGAAACTAACTTGGCTGAATATCCGTGAAGGTAATGAAGGAAAATTGCAATTGGGCTCGAATCAGTTGTCTGTTTTTCCCAACAGTATTCCACAAACTGAAATGTAAACTATTTGCACTGAATTAACACAGGTTTTGTTGTCTTTGTTGCTCTTGCAACCTTATCTTTGCAAATGTGATTAGGAAAAGAAAACTGCTCTCTAACACAAATTTGCTAGGGTGGCTGAGGCAGATGTAATATTCCCCCCCAGCAGACCTAGATGAAGCAAGCTAGAGCTTTGTTGCTTGCATTTAAATTACAGTCATAACAACTTGTCTTTTCAGTGATGCAGTTAAACCCACTGAGAAGGGTTAAGGAGAAAGTACTACTATTCTGCAGCTTTGAATGTTTGGCTTTTCTGTACCTTTGTGTTTTAGGGTTGTGTGTCTGTTCTTGTTAATATCTTTACTTTGTCTTTGAGAATAGTAAAGATGTTGGGGATTTCTTGTTCTCCCTGTGTATTTTAAAAGTATTACTGAGCGCACACAACATGCTGTCACAGTGAACACAGGGTTCTCTATTTCTGTGCTTAGCTATAGAGAGGATTACATTAAACTCTGTAACCTTGCTGGAGCCCCTTTGTACATTGCTGCTATATTGATAATCTTCACATGATTCAGCTGCAGTTGAAAACCTTTTATTCACAGCATTAACACTTTCCATACCAGAGAAGATTAGAATCTTCAATATCAGGAGATGAGCCCTTTGAAGTGCAGATAATTTTTCTATTTGTTTACTTATTAGTGTGGTCTTTGCAACTGTTGCTTTGGACACTATTTCATGTGGGCACATACAGAGAATACTCATGAAGCCTAACCATTCAAAAATGATAGAACAATTTATCGATGAATGAATTAGCGGTTAACTAAGGGATTAACTGTGCTGTTTGATTATTCACAAAATAGTGAATGCTTTTTGGAAAATATTTGTGTTCTAAAAAAGATATACAATAATATTTTGAAGTAATTAAGAAAAATATTTCCTAATGTTCCTCATCCACAAATGAAGATACAGTGTTATCTATGAATCAGTTGATTGAAGGAGCAATATAAGATGTATTGACATTTGCTCTTTGTGATAAAGAATTCCAAGCTTGATTTCCTTTTCTTTGTCCATGATTCTGTTATATGCTAGTTCTTTTCCAGATATTGGCTGTTTCTTGTAATTTAGTAAACATTATTTCGGGTAGACTGTGAGCTGTTTTTCCGTATATTTAATATCTTCATCAAGCAGCCAGTGTAAAGTTCTTACAAGTGTTTATATGACAGTATTCACCTTCATCTCATAATTATGGCATCACTTTGGCTTGGATCATTGCAAGTCTCATGGAATCCACATTCAGCTGAGAGTCAGAAGGGCAGGACAGGCTGATCATAGCATGTTCCAGGTCTCTCTTCTGCTGTATAGTGCATGGGGTAAAGGTCACTGCGGGAAGAATGTGATGAAAGCAATGGTATAACAGAGGAGGGAGAACTGGCTGTGCTTGGAAGCCACTTCATTTGTAGGTTTTATTCTTTTCTTTCCTAGTTAAATTCTACAGCAGTTGCTGTGTATCTGCTTTTCTTTTTAAAGGATATACACGTTTCTTCCTGCAATTTCATGAGTTTTAAAACACCCCTATTTTTTTACTCTCTTATCTCTGCCGAGTCTGTAGGTGATATCCTGAGAACTTTGATTGCTGTCCAGTGAAGGGCAGGAATGTTCAGGCTTGTACCACTCTGGCCTCTCTTCAAATTCTGCCATGCAATAGAAGAAAAGTAAAGGAGTATATACAAACTATACCTAGATTTTGTGTCTTCTTTGTCACAGCTATGTGCTTCTAAAAGTCCAGAAAGTGAATTCCCAAGGTATCAATATATTTAAAATTTCAAGGGATGGCTATGTTCAGAAATGCTGCAGCTTGACAAACTAACATCCCTTACTCTGAATGCTTTGTTTGAAAACTTAGAAGTGTATTAGCTCATGGTTGCTTTTGCCAGTTTTCATGATTCCTAGATGGAGAAAATAATTTAAGCAATGAGAGATAACTTTGGTGGATCATAATACATTATTGTTTCCATATTGCTGTGAGAAAGACAACTGTCTTAAAAGCCTGAGACTTTCAGTTCACTTTTTTCTGTGGTACATGCTGTTTGCTCTGTTACATTTAAATCTAAAGAATTTAGTGAAGAACATAAATCTGCTAGATTCCTCTGTTTTAGTTTCAGGCAAAGAGCCCCATTTCTTGAATTGTAGTTCTCTGAAGAAGCAGCAGCCAAGCTATGTAATACAGCATTTGTTGTGTGAAAAAAAACCCCCAAATTTAGAAACTTTGACTTAAAATTTGAATAATGTACATTTGGCATTTTTTACTTAATATGGGATCAGTTGCAATGGTTATGTTTGGGGGGGGTGTGTGTTTTGTTTTTAATATAATCTTAAACTTGGAAAACTATGTAGAGAGTGCTGATTTTGATTTAATTTTATTTCAAAATGTAGTCTAATCAAATGCTTTTAATTGTCCAGTCAGTAGACTGACTTGAAGAAGATACATGAAACAAACAAAAAGCTTCAAACAGAAATACTAAAAAAAATTGCTGATGAGAATACAAAAAAAAATCATAAGTACTAGATTCTATATCTATTGATAGTGTAATTATTTAATTACTGACTTCTTGCATCATCTGTTCTGTTCTAACACACTCAGGTAATGTGAGAAAATACTACTGTGATACTTGCGGTATAAGATTTAAAAGGATCTGACACATTTTCCCTTGTCTTCCCTATGTTTTAATGAATATTTCAAGTAATGTCTGAGAAATTAAATTTGGCCTTAGTGTTCAAATCATTAGAAGGAAAAAAAATAGTTGTTTAAAGCAGTTAACTGTTCTTAAAATGTTTATATCTTCGAAGAGTTTTATGTAATTTCCTGAATAGATTTAGTTATGAATAAGGATCATTTTGTTTTGGGCATTTTCTGTTGATATTATTTAACTTGAGAAGGTGACCCTGAGCTGAATTGCAATGTGTAATTTGAATGCCCGTGGGCTGCCCTTCATTGGTTTGATTGGGAGAGATTATCTGGATTTCTAATATACTTTAATTACTCTGCTTATATAAATTGTCACATTAGAAGCTTCTTAACTGTTGAGTCGGTTCTGTCAATGATTCACTAACAATAGGAATATACTAGGCTCTTCCACTGAGATTTGAAGATTTATACCATCAATGAAAGAACTGGAATGACTCTGTTTAAACCTAATGTATCTTCAATAGGAAAGAGTTTGTGATCTGCTTCTACTCAGGCGGCAATTGATGTGTGGTAAATTGAAAGGATCTGTAGCCTTTTTTATTTTATTAAAAGGCATTTTTTCAATTAAGGGAACATAATGCAAAATATGTTTTGAGATGTTTGCGGGGCAGTGTATTCCTGGTGTGCATGTGGAAACAAAGAACCCAAACAGTATGAGTAGGATTTTTGGCTGGAGGAAGGTAGAGTATATTTTAGCAATGAATGGCTAAGGTTTTCCAGACAAGCTGTCATCATTGAAATCACAAAATGGGTACGGCTGGAAGGGACTACAGTGGGTCGTCAAGCAGGGTCATCCTAAAGCACTTTGAATGGAATTGCATCCAGATGGTTCTTGACTATCTCTAGTGAGGGAGACTCCACAGCCTCTCTGGGTGATCATTTCCAGTGTGCATCACCTGCACAGTAAAGAAGTTCTCCCTCATGTTCAGGTGGAACTTCCTGTGCAACAATGTCTGCCCATTGTCTCTTGTCCTATTGGCACCACTGAGAAGAGCCTGGGTGCATCCTCCTGACACCCTCCCTTCAGATACTTACAGACATCAATGAGTCCCCACTCAGATGTATTTTTCTTGAGGCTGACCAGGCCCAACTCTTCCAAGCCTATCCTTGTAAGAGAGAAATGTTACCCTAATGTCTGTGTGCATCTCTTACAGATCTCTCTCTCTGTATATATCTACACACACATTTATAAACAAATCCTTTAAATTGTAGTCTAAAGCACCTTAGTCCTGTAGTGTTATAGTGATTTAGGCCTCTTGACCTCTTACTGCTGGGCATCTGCCTGCCTGACAGCTCAGTTCAGGTAAGCCAGGAGCTTAGCAGCACTTGAAAGACTCCTCTCTAATGGTGTAGGTGTCTTCCAAGATACAGGGTCTGACAGCCTAGTAACAGGTCCAGCTGACCAGCGACTGGTTTGACACATGCAGTCTTGCACTACAAACTGCTCTTGCCTTCTCTATGTGATTTTGTCTCCTGCTAGCCTACAGAAAATGTGAAGGACTGAATTCAGTGTGTGTCTGGTGGGCCCAGAGACATCTGATTCAGTGTAATGAAGAACAGAAGTCTCTGTATTTGCAACCACTTATAGAGTCCCATTGCTGAAGATGTGTACTTAAATATCTTGGGCTTCTTTTTTGTTTCATTTTGTTGTTAGTTTGTCATTGAAATCACAGACTACAGTCAAAATGATTAAATATTGGTTATGCAGTGGTTTGGATGTAATATTGAAATAGAAGTGTGTCATTGGCTCCATTCCTTGTTCTGTGATTTCACACTTTTATCCAATAACTGACTTTAATGTAAAGTCACAGTCAAGAGCAGGGCCTGAGCCCAAAAGCAGTAACGAAACTGGATCAATGTGCCCTCCACCCCAAGGCTGAGATTCATTGGTGTTCACCTTAAAAATGTGTACTCTGTATTCTGTTTTCTAAAACGAACGTGGCTACTGCTGCACCTTATGCAGCCTGCTTTATTTTGGTGTGGGTTAGTCATGATCAGATTTCTGGGCCCCAGTAGGCAGAGATGTAGTGAGTTAGGTACAAAGCTCAAGGCTTTTTGAATTGCTGGCACCTAGGGAACTTTCTGGTCAAGAGAGGGTGATCTGACTAAGTGAGCAGTTTGGAAATTATTATTCAGGAATCTGAGATCTGTTTGTACCCTGCTTTTTGACCGCTACATTGTTGTATCCCTTTGGATCTCATCCAACATCTAAGACACTTACATTGCGTATGATTCATCTTGTTGTGCCTGATGAAGGTATGTTGTAACACTGATATTTATGATGTTGTGAAAGTCTGTGCTATCAAGAACTTAAGCACCATGGGTGAATTTAAGCATTTGAGAAAAATCCTGCATGTTAGAGTTCTGAGAAGCAATCCTTTTTGCTTCTTAGTCTTCCCTGCCTCATTGCCCTGGTCAGTGATTGTCGTACACATTTGTAACCAGGCATATTACTTGGTCATCCTTTTTTCAGTAAACCTTTAAACACATAGTTTGTTGAAGCAGATTAAAATGAAGAACACTGAAACATCATTTAATAAATATTGAGCTGATAGGGGCGTGTTAATGTTTGATAATATGGTATCATGATTTTTCCAGTTCTGCTTGTACAGTCAGCAGATGATGCTATTATTATGGCTTTTGCAGTGCTGACACTTATATTATAAACTGTGAGATCTTTTTTCAAATGTTTTTTTTGATGGATGGGAAAATTTATTTTTCGTCTTAACGTCTTGCTTAGTTTTTTGAAATCTAGTTTTTAATTCCACAAAGGTGAGTCAAAATTCAGTGCTCTTTTTAGGGTTTTTTTGAATTATCAAAGAGTGAAAAGGCTGTTGCTCAAATATGAAGAAACTTTATAGATACTTTGTATTTATATTGCAGATCTGAGTGCAACTTATGTTGAGAGATTCTGATTTGAGGTGGATTGCCTCTTCTGTCTGGTTCCTATTGCAGTCTCAATACACTGGCTGCTATATAAAGGGATGTAAAAAATAAATTGTATCCCAAATTGCTTAGAAACAGATTTAAAAGAGGGTTCGGATGTTTGAATCAGACTTGAGTAGAATTTAGTCATCTTCCTTAGTGCATGTTTCACTGAAGCCGACTGCATGTGAAAGTGTGCAGGGGACTCAGTGTCAAGCACTGAAGTTCCCTAGGTACCAAAATGTGTGTGCCAGAGATGTTAAGGCTATTTTCACAGGCCTTAGCCATTTAACGTCGAGCTTAGGCACTCTGAGGCCATAAAGCGTATGTTTTAGCACTTAAAATTCTTGTAAGCATGCTGCCAGTGCCCTGACTGAGCACGCTGATAACCATGAGTTCAGTGCGGAGCTCTGCAACCTGGCACACCTGAATTCATAACTGTGGCCAAGACAAAGGAGGTTCACCTTTTCACACATGAGGTCAAGTGGTAACAGTCATTCACCAGTGATAAGGAAGCCAAAAGCCTTTACCATGAGATACCTGAAACCCGTATCTATGACTTGCCACCAGTCTGTCTCTAAGTGTGGTTAGGCTGGGGCACTTCCTTCTTGGAGGAGCTACGCCATTGTGGAACCACTGTGCACCTAGTGTGCCACTTCTGTGAATCTAGGTCCATTTCTTTTGCATTAATCTGCATGTGAAAGGGAGGTAGGATCATACAGTTTGTTACTTGTACCTTGACACAGTGCTGTGATACTTCATTGAAAGCAGACCTGAATCTAGATGCAACCATTTTGGTTGTGCCTTTCTGAATGCCAGTGTTATAGTCCATACTGAAGCTAGCTTTTCTTTTTTAATATTTTACAAAATTATGTATGAAAGTATTTAACTGACTCTAAAATGTGTTTTCCTTCACACTTTGTATTATATTTTATGCTGGTGTAAATGGTTATTATATCAGATATGTTACATGTATTTAGTATCAACTGTGTATTTGAAGGACTGACAAAAAAATAAGTAAATGCCTGTGAAAAAATTACTAAGTAGAAGCTGAACAGTGAGTTTGTCAACATGGGAGTTGGTATCCATATCAATGAAATAAGTGCTGTAGTTGCAATTTTCTGTAACTAGCTTGTAATTAAATGGCATAATAGTCAACTAGTTGAATACTCATACTGAATTATTTTCAAAGGCACGTGAAGGGCACACAAGGACCTTCTTCAGTTTAATCTTGGATAGGACAGTTACTGGAAATGTGTGTGGCTTCTGCTGAAACCTTGCTTGCAGGTCTGGTCACTGTAAGCAACAATTCTAGTGGAATGACAGGAAGAAATCAGTAGAGGTATTAAAGAAGTACTGACATTTTATGGCATTTGAAGAAAGTGAAATTGGATGAGTAATTTTTAACTAATTTCTGAAATGCTGTGCTAAATATTGCTTGGTCATTGAAAGGTGAGTGTACTGCTGTCTAGCAGAGATCTGAGTTTTGCACCTGTAGCAGTAGCACAAATTTTGAGTTTTAAATCTCACTGCACTAAGATTTATACAACCACAGAAAATGAGACTATATAGATTTCTACAGGAAATCGTCTGTCGTACAGTAGTGCTATATAATTTCTTCGTGTTGGTAAATAAGAAGGGAAGTAGTAACACCCCTCTGTATGAAATGTCAACGCTCGCACTTCTATTTTGGATATTATTTTAATACTGTGCTTATTGTGTAGCTTGTTGGTAATCTTTTCAGCAGAAACAAGCAGTCTATTAACCTGACTTCTTATTTTTGGGAGACCTTCAGCTGATAACTTTATTGTTGCACACATTTCTGAGTAGCTGACATTACTCCATCCTGGATTTGTTGAGAAAATGTAAGCCTCTTCTGTTTTCTTCACTGACATAAAAATTCTCACCTTACTGTTCTCTGCATCAGCTAATCTCCAGATCTTTTTCGTTCTGTATGCTGAAATCTTCATAGCTACCCCAGAGCTGAAGAGGCCTTCCCTTTCCCCAGTCCCTACTGTTCCTGTTACCACATCTTTGGTAACATTTAAATAGGACCAATGCACAATGCCTTTGTTGCCAAAATATCAAAATGAGAAAATGCCCAGAAAGCCAGCCATATCCTGGGCTGCATGAAAAAGAATTGTGGACAGCAGATCTAGGGAGGTGATTCTGCCCACCTAGAGGATGCTGGGGACCTGAGCACAGGAAAGATAGGGACTTGTTGGAGTAAGTCCAGAGGAGGGCCATGAAGTTGATATGAGGACTGGAGTGCCTCCCCCTACAAAGACAGGCTGAGAAAGTTGGGGCTGTTCAGCCTGGAGAAGAGAAGGTTGCATGGACACATATTAGCAGCCTTCCAGTATCTGAAGAGGGCCTACTGGGAAGCTGGAGAGGGACTCTTGGTTAGGAACTGTAATGGTAGGACAAGAAGTAACGGGTGCAAACTGAAAGAGAGGAAATTTAGGTTAGATATATAGCAGCAATTCTTTACTGGATCAGGGTGCCTGGAGAAGTTGTGGTTGCCCTGTCCCTGGAAGTGTTCAAGGCCAGGTTGGATGGGTCTTTGAGCAACCTGGTCTGGTGGGAGGGGTCCTTGTCTGTGGCAGAGGAGTTGGAACTATGTGATCTTTAGTGTCCCTTCCAATCCAAACCATTCTATGATTCTATGAATTGTGTTGATAATCTTAGTGATGTAAAAAGAGGGAGAATTGTTTGGAATACAAATCTCCAAATTTAGAGTATCTTTCAAGTTGCACTGATCTGCACAGGGCACAAAGTGCCTGTTACCTCTCTTAGAATCTGAGTGTGATGATGCTTTCCTTCATTTCTCTTTGCGGGTGTTTTGCTTGAAATAACTGATGTTTGTAGTTGAAATTCTAAGTATCAAACCCATTTATCATTTTAGAAATACTCGTATATCTCTTCCCAATCTCCCTAGTTTTATCCAAGGGTGTTGGTCCGTCAGGTGATGTTTTTTAAATACTTATTTGTTTGAACATCAAAAGGTCATTCAGGTCTTCTAAAAACTTTCATGAGCTTAATCTTGGCTGTACTGGGCAGCTGAGTTCTGTAGATGTCTGTCTTGGAGTGGGAGTCAAGGAGCTGGGAGTACTATCTGTGAAAAAACCAGTATCTATATTCATAGCCTGAGGGTGGTAGCCCCTGGCAATGCTGGTAGGAGAGAGGTCTTCTGTTGTGATGGGAAGTTCTGAACCCTTGGTAGATCAAATTAAATGACATGGCATTAAGTCTGGGTGTCAATATGCATCCAATGCAGATTGTGGGCTAGTAGTGACTTGAAAGTTTCCGTCATACAGGCAGGCTGCTGAATTTTGTGTTTTACTCTTCTGGCTTGACCTAAAGTTTGACTCCATTTTAGTAGGAAGCTTGCAAGGGCATGTTTTATGATTACAATATCTGCATCCAGAGAAATAAATGGCTGCAATTCCTTACCCAGGTGCAGCATGTAGAAAATACTTCTATATGCTACTACTATACCTATACATCCAGCACAATCCTCATTGAGGTAACACAAACATTCCCTTCTTTAATAAACCCAGAGTTTATTTGGTGGCAAAATTAGGGGGAAAACACCTCTTTTTACGGAAATAGCAAAGTAATTATTTAAAACAGGTTAAAAATACACCAAGTTACCTTTGTAATGAGGCAACTGGTGGGTCCAGAGTTCTTAAAACGATGGAAAACTAAATGTATAAAGTTTTAGAAATGGATGGATGTTTCATGGTGCTCTTGTCTACTGTTACAAAAATGTAGAAGCCTGAATAAAAAGTAAAATTGCATTTATTCATATTTTTCTGGTGTTTAAAAATGTGCTTTTTGGTAGAAGTAACTGGCTACATCAGCTGCAATATTTATTGATGCCCCATTGATTCTAAGCATTTACCTTATTGCAAGCATTTGTGTAGGTTACTATGAATAAACATAAATACTGATCTGTACGTGTTGCCCTTCCACTGACACAGAGATATATTACCTTACTTTGTAAGTCTGTACACCCTTCTACTTTGCATAGATGGCTAAAGGAGATGCAAGGCACCCGTCTTTGGAGAGGCAATTTAGAGGAGAGAAAAAGGTCTTTGTGCAATTTTACTGCGTAGTCTGGATGTAAGTAGGGCAGAATTTGGTCCCAGAAGTTTTATTCTCTGCATTATGAGGCATCATACATTCCTTTCTTAACAAAATAAAACAAAAAAGCCCTTTTTTTTACTGTTAAACTTTTCTGGTTTTGTAATAGGCAAAATCAAATTTTTTAACTTGTTTCTTTAGCTTTGCTTTTACTTTTTCATTATTTATTCTCTAGACTTCACTATATCTGTATCCTTTTATTTATCCTTTTTTTTAATACTCCCAAAGAGGTGTTGCTTGAGTTTTTATGCTAACTTTTCTTCTATTTTAATTCATGTTGACTTGGAGAATATGCCTTGTAAATAGGAATACCTACTGACCTACTGAATATAATCCTCAGTTTCTAAGCATTGATTGTTTTTGCAGCATCCTTAAAGGGTAAGCTGTCTTACTATCTGACTATCATGGCTGGTAAACTGAGGCTAAGAAAGGCTGTATGATTTATGTGAAGCCAAAGAGGGAATAAATGTTGGGTTTGGAATTGCTGGCTTCTGTTCCTAGGTTTGGACTCACGCCATCTCTCAAAAAATACTTGATTCCTCCTAATATTGCATACCTTTCCTTGTCTGCTAAATGTAGCCATTCAAAAAATAGCTGGTACTCAATTCTCTCTCTGTCCTATTGAAAATAATGAATGCCTGCAGGCAGGCATAAGGTATCGTTACCTTTGACAGCCAGTATGTTTTATGTTTTAAATTATGTGTTGGGCAGAATTTTTGGATACTAATTTGATGTAATGAGATGCACTTCTAATATCAACCCTAGTACGGGAAGGCCTTGCAGCCAGCCTACTCTTTATTTAAAATTATTCCATTTCAGATGTCCTAATGAGTGCTGTGAGTTGTGTAATTCTTTCATAATTTTCCCATGTTCCCAGAAGAGAACTAGGAGCTGGAGTTTTTTCTATTTTTGTTTTGATTTATTTCAAATTAGAGCGAGCATAGAATAAAGATCTAGGGGAAGACTTTTGTGAAACAGTTGCTATTGTGAGAATGGCAGTTAAGAAAAAATATTATAGTCTACAAATGTTAGTGTTAAGGCAAGTCTCAATGCCTCTGCTGTTTACTGTTATCTTATAAATATCTTGACTCTGACTTTACAGTGCTGTTTATAGAATTTAATAAAGCAAATGTAATAATGCTGCCTGTGCTTTAATGCACAATCTCAATTGAGTTGACCAGAAGATAAATAGGAACAGGAATGATAGTGCGTTCCTACAGATTGTTTTTAATAAGCATGTTATTTAGTTGATCAGCCCGGTACTGTAATGCCTCCTATCCTGCTCTACCAGACAAATTTATTAATGTTTCCTCCCCCCATTTCTCTGAGAACATTGATTCCCTGCAGACATATCTCTATTAAACCTCTAGAAAGTCACAACTTCCAAATTAGATTAAGTAGCAGGAATGGTACTAGAAGAATCAAAGAAAATTGAGTGCCTTATTGAATTCATGCCACACTGTCTGTGGAAGAGATGGGAGTTATGTGTAGTGGTAACTTTTGTCTTTACTGTACTAACAAAGCTGTGGGCATTGCTGTCAAACCTAATTGTCTGCAGCGCATCAGGATAAAATGAATCTTTTATCTAAACTCACACCTAGTGAGGTTTTACAAATGAGAAGTAGATTTCAGAAGGAAGCTTTGCAATTGATCAAAATCATTTGCCATTATTTGCTGTACACAACTCTATCTTAAAAATCCTAGTGACAAAAATTGTAACGAGGCACCTGGTTTTGGACTGGAAGCAGACTTACTTGTCATGCTAGCAGTTGCAAAATGCTGATATTAATTTTAAAGCTGCCAATTTCTCATTTTGATCTGACATATTAAAAAGCATATAATTAATGGTTGACATTAGTAATTAACATTAACTTTATGGTGCTTAATATGCCATCATTCATCCATCAAATAACTGGTATGCATAATGTCTTTGCATAAAGGTTTTAATTACACAGAATGATCCTTCAGTTCTCAGGCTCTATGGTTTAAAGTAGTTGTAAATGCATTTTAAAAATATGTGAATTTTTCATTTATTGAATGTAAATATTGTTTTTGTTTCTCCCTAGGAGTGTACACGAACGTGTAAGCCAGGGACTTCAATTAGGGAACGCAGCCCCAGACGCACAACTTCCATTAGTGGCTAAAGAGCACCACCTTGCTGTTGCCAGTGCTCTCTGGAGAAACTTCTTTCCCTACTTGAAAAGCCAGAGAATGTCACAGATGCCACCTTCCCCACAGCTTGCTGATACAGCTGCAGGTTTGCATTGACCCTCCCTGTGACTTACTGGATTTGGTGCGATTTTCTGTGTCACAAACTTTCAAGGATTTTGTATTTTGAGATGTTTTTCTTTCCATGTAGTAACTTCAGTAGGCAAAAATGCAAAGAGTAGATTCTGTGATAAATATTTTGACATAAAGAAATATTATAGTGTTGGTTTCCTTAGTAAGATACAAACAGATTGAGAACGCCAAAGGAGTTTGAAGCTATACAAGCCTCACTTCTTTTTTACAACCAATCACTGATTATAATCCACATTGCAAGTGTTATACAATATAAATAAGAATATTGTTTTTCCCTGTGTCCAGAATTTGCATATTTTTTAGAAATTTGTTATAATTTTGTGTTGAACTGTTCATTATGGTTGAAATACAAACTAAATTTTCAAAACTAATATTTTAAATTTGAAGACAATTTTTAAAAGGTTGCTTACATGATTGGGTTTTTTTGCCAAACCCTTTTAGTCATGGTCATAAAAGTATTTCATAATTAATTTTAATTATTTATCTTGCTTGACACTGAAGGTTTTTAACCTTGGAGTATGACATTCCACATATATATGAACTCCACGTGCAACCAGTCAGCTTGGCAGTGAATAGAAAGATATCCCAGTTTGATCTTTAACATCCGTAGCTAGCATTGTATTCTGTAGTTACAATGAATTCTTGTATCCACTTAACTAAAATTCAGAGGAGTGAAATATAAAATATTTTTTCCCAACATGATCTGAATTAGATAAAATTACAAGCTCAGGGGTACTGAGTTGGTAATAGAAAAGCTAAAAGACGCTTCATTTGAAGCAGCTCTGTGGTAGTTAGGAGGTAACATTAATGAAAGAGGCAGTGTGCAACAGTAGTGGTCTCACACCGCTGAAGCGTATGTGAGAAACAGCAATACAAATCAAAGGAGAGGTTGTTAATGTCAAAACTTTCATTCATTTCCTACAGAGTCATATCTTTTTTATTTTATATTAGCACAGTGAAGTAGCAAGAGCAGCATCCTATTATAAACTCCTCTGAGAAGCAGGGGAGTGCAGTTGTGACCTGCTTTATAGAGATGTGTTAGGTAGCAGTAGAGAGGAAGGCAAACCTTTCCCACGCTATATGAGCTTCTTGCAGCCCAGAGGAGAGAGCAGCTGTCGCAGCTCTCCTACTCCCCCTGCCAGGCAAATAGCCTGGGACTCACATTACTGTTTCTGTCTCCCATTTCTGCCCAAACTATGTTATGGCTGATGCTGCAGAAACAAGGTGATAATCTCTGGAAGAAGGCTGCCACAAATTGCTTCCTTACCTAAGGCAGAGTGGGGACTCTGTATGACCTTGTTTATTCCAAGGCACATTAGAAAATGTGAACTCCTTCATGGCTTAAGGTACTCTGTCCCTATACCATTAATTAAAATAATTTCACTGTTGTTTCTGAAAGGGAGCCTTTTCCATCTAATTCAAAGTCATCTTTTCAACGCATGCAGGTTTATAATTATTTTTAAATTAATTTATATTTAACTGGAATTGGAGAATTTGGGAGCCCCTTTTTCATTACCCTCTAATTTCAGTTCTCCTGACTCATTTGGTGCCTCTTACTTACTATAACCTAATAAATGTTCACCATTTCATTTTACATTTCCCTTCTGAGTTTGAATGCACTTGCCGCTTGCAATATAAAGAACACGCTGTGTGTTTTATTCTGGTAGTGTTAGATAGAGATTCTACAGTACACCTAACAAAAACAGCAAAAGGTTATTCTTCATTAACAGATATTCTGCACAAAGTACCGCCTCAGTTTCTAGATCTGCAGCTGTTACATGGAGATCCTTTTCAAGAGTAAATTTGTGTACACTGCTTTATTTATATGGTAAATTTTGAGACACGAAAGTCTATTCGAAAAATACAAAGGTACCAGTTTTACTGAGTGAATTCTTTCCAGATACAGTTCTTCACTCTGAGAAATGTGTAAAAACAATGAAACAAATAAATAGAACTCAGCCCTGTAAAGCACATGAATACTTAAGTGTACAAGGGATGATGTAGTAGATGAAGGTAAGAAAGGGAGGTCAAGACAAAGGAGCAGGTTTTAAGACACTTTTTTTACTGTGTAGGTGGTAAAGCTATGCCTCCAGGATTTATAATATGTGAGTTTGTGAATCTATTTAAAATTGCATATATTGGGATCCATTTTTCCTCCTTTGCAGCCAGTGTGTCTTGATGACTTACAAACTGCTTGGGATAGAGACTACATTTTTTACGTGGGTTAGAACAGTTTTAATTGAGATTTCTGGTACTCCCAGGCTGCACATTATTAATTGTAATTAATTTGCAGTGCTTTTTGGTGGAACAGACATGTACTAAGAAACTATTAAGATTTTTTTTCTCTTTGAAAAAAGGTTTTACTCTCTTAGCCTTGGATATACCCAGCAAAGCCCTGTCGGATCTCCAGCCACAGCCCGTTCTATCAATGATGCAGCTATTTGGATGGGATGACATGGTGTGGCCTCAGCTGGTGTCAAGATATCTGAGTCATCTTATTCAAAACAGGTGAAAAATTGTGACTACTTATTCTTCCAGTACCTTTTCATCCTTCATTGGACTTGTGGAAAATGTTGCTTCAAATGGTAATGTTTCGCTAAAGCGATCCAAGTTCTTTGCATCTTCTCAAGCAGGGTCAGCTAGGGCAGATTGTTCAGGACAGTCCAGTCAGATTTTTGTATACCTGACAAATTTTATTTTCTCAAAGTAAGCCTCTATGAACCTAAGATAGATGAGTGGTAGTAGGTTTTGTGGTGTGCTTTTTTCTCTGCCTTGCCTGCTTCTGAATCAGGTTTTAGAAGCAGGGGAGGTGAGAAATGAGAAAGAGGGAATATTTCAGTGTCGGACTGTATTTGAAAGTGAAAAATGTTGCACATTTTTAGGGTACATAGTGTACTAAGGGAGCATAACTGTAAGTCAGGATATGGTAAAGATTATTTAAGTGTGATTGACAAAGATGAGGCTATGGCCTTCTTTCAAGGAGGTGTTAAAAAAGGTTGCATTTAGTTCCTTGTGTGTCAGTTTGGAACTTGTGAGAGGAGTGTTCAGTCCTCTGATTTGCCATATTTCTCTTTTGTGATCTTTATAGGGCGAGTTTCATTCTAGGTTGCAGATACCTAGCATGTGTTGAACAAAATAAGAGTTAGGGACATATGTTCCCTTTTATAATTTGAATGTTCTATAATTCTGAATCTTGGTGCTCTTCAGGTGAGATCAAGAAAAACATTTTGATGCCTAAACTGGAATTTTGGTGTTATTTAGGTGCTTAATTACCAGTTCCCTCATAAGCATTCAAGTAAGTGATTGAAATCAGGTACTTAAGTAATCCTTATCAATATTTATTAAGCACCTGGACTTCAGCAAGGCCTTTGACACTGTCTCCCATAGCATACTCCTGGAAAGCTGGCACCCCATGGCTTGTACAGGGGCACTCTCTGCTGGATTAGGAACTGGCTGGAGGGCCGGGCCCAGAGAGTGCTGGAGAACAGGGCTGCATCCAGCTGGCAGCCAGTCACTAGTGGTGTTCCCTAGGGATCAGTGTTGGGCCAAGTCCTGTTTAACATCTTTACTGATGATCTGGATGAGGTGATCAAGTCCACTGTTAGCAAATTTGCAGATGACACCAAGTTGGGAGAGAGTGTCAATCTGCTGGAGGATAGGAGGGCTCTGCAGAGGGACCTAGACAGGCTGGATAGATGGGCCGAATCCAACATGATGAGGTTTAACAAGACAAAGTGTCAGATCTGCACTTTGGCCGCAACAACCCCATGCAGCACTACAGGCTGTGGATAGAGCATCTGGAGAGCAGCCAGGCAGAAACAGACCTGGGAGTCTGGATTGACAGGATGCTGAACATGAGCCAGCAGTGTGCTCAGGTGGCCCAGAGGGCCAATGGCATCCTGGCCTGTATCAGGAATAGTGTGGCCAGCAGGATCAGGGAAGTGATCCTTCCCCTGTACTCAGCACTGGAGAGGCCACAACTTGAGTGGTGTGTCCAGTTCTGGGCCCCTCAGTTTAAGAAGGATATAGAGGTGCTGAAGCTTCTCCAGAGAAGGGCAACAGCGCTGGTGAAGGGACTGAAGCACAAGCCCTGAGAGGAGCAGCTGAGGGAGCTGGGTTTGTTTAGCCTGGAGAAGAGGAGACTCAGGGGAGGCCTTATTGCTCTCTACAACCATCTGAAAGGAGGTTGTAGTGAGGTAGGAGTTGGTCTCTTCTCCCAGGCAACAAGCAATAGAACAAGAGGGCACAGTCTTAAGCTGTGCCAGGGGAGGTTTAGATTGGGCATTAGGAAGAAGTTCTTTACAGAAGGAGTGATTGGTCATTGGAATGGGCTGCCCAGGGGAGATCGTCAAGTCACTGTCCTTGGAGGTATTTAAGAAGAGACTGGATGTGGCACTCAGTGCCACAGTCTAGTAGGCAGGGTGATGTTAGGTCAAAGGTTGGAGGTCTTTTCTAACAGAGTTCATTCTATGATTGTATGATAAATTGTTAAAAATGTATAAGCAGATTTTAATGCTACCTGAGTAACATTTATTGTATATGGGGCTGTGGCCAAAGCATTCCTTTTTCCACGTGTTTGGAAGCACGATTGCATGAGCAAGTGCAGAGCACACACATGTATCAAGTTTCTCATACAGCCTTGCTGCCAGAATTTCTTCTAAAATGCAGTTAATATTGGTAATAGTTATCTGGTGTACATTAGCTGAGAGGTTAGAGCACTTGAGCAAAAACTTGGAAAACCCATGTTAAGTGCATCTTGCACTCTGATGGAATTCAAACCTTTACTTCCAAATAGTGCCTTAGAAAGGAATGAGAGGACCTTGACCTCCTCTGGCAGATTGTGCTGTGGACTTACTGAAAATGTCTGGTTTGTGGATCTGTATTGAGAGAATTAGCAGCAGAAAGCATGGCTTCATAGTTGAGTGGGTAAAGGACATTTGTCTTTTGCTTATGTGTGTGTATGCTCACACTCTTTCTGGTTCTTTTATGTGTTCTCACTCTTCTCTCTCACTCTCTGCTTTTCTGAACCTGGAAGCATGGAACAGAATTCACTCCTCAGAGGCAGATAATTTTGCCCCAGCCTCAAGGAGAATTGTTTCCCTTATCAGTTGCCTCAAGCCAATAAGTTAAAAACTGAAGTATCTGAGAATAGGCAAAGGTAGGTCCCTACCTTACTAACAGAGCTGTAAGATGCTCAGAACCTTGTGAAAGAACAGTGAGTACCTAAGGGAAGACATTGTTGGTAGAATATAGAGGTATCATACTCTAAACACTGTCATCTTGAAAACAATTTTTTTGTAGCATGAATCATGTACTTATTTACCTTAGGCAGTTGTAGAGAAAAAGTTATCCAAATGTCTAAGTGCTGGATCTTAAGACTTCATGGTTACGGCACTCTGATAATTTTCACATCAAACATTTTTAGTTAAAAAGATTCTTTTGTTGCCATACTGTTACATAGCCTGCAGACTGGCAACACACACAAGCTTTGGCCTTTCTTTTGCAGCAGTGCCTAAAAGTTCATCTCCAAATCTATGTTGTGTAGTATTATAACCTGTTAAAACTAACTTTAAGCATGTGAGTGAATGTGCTGTTTTAAAAGTACCACTTGCCATGCTTCTATCAGGTAGTCATTGTTCTTTCCTGTCTGAGGATTAGGAGCATATTACTCTCCAGTTTTAGGAAGATGCCCAAATGGCCCAGCTACCATCAAGCAAGAGGCGCAAGGGTGGGACTACAACAGAAAGTGGTTTTGTGAGCCTTTGAGGGCAAGTAGACTAGCCATGTATGTCAAGATTACATGAAACTGAAATTGTTTATACATCACTGCAAAAAGAGCATTAAGTCTATAGGCATCCTGGTTTTTTCTCTTTTGGTGCTGGAATACTATGGTGTTTTTTTTTCATTTTATTTACTTGGATTTGGTCTCCTTACTTACCTTCTCAATAGTACTTTGGCAGGGATCTTCAGAAAAAATACACAGTTGTCATTGGTTTTAAGTAAATGAAGCAGGAAAAAACCCCCCAATTTTATTAATGTTGTTTAGTGAGAAACACAATCCAGTTTGTTTTCTGTTGACCTTCTGTTGTAAGCATGAGTAAAAATCAGTAGAAAGTAAGTAGATTTATATGTACATACATCAAGAAAAGAGTACAAGCATTTTTCATTAAAGTTGAAGTACCTAGGACTGACCAGGGAGGAAATCTCTCAAATAAAAGGTGTAACTACTTTCAAGAAATTTCACTGAAGCACACATGGAGCTCATCCAATAGGAACTGGAAACAGAATGTAGAACAGACCTGCTGTCTTTTAGCAAGGAATTTCTGCAGAATTAATGATGTGAGGCTGATATGCTTGGGAAAAAGTGACTGCAGCAGCTACTCACAGTAGTAAAGCAAGTAAAACTTGAGGACTACAGAACAGTAGAGTACAGGGCTTGTGCATTGAATGACTCTGGTCTATACACCTGACTGGTAGAATGGTAGCAAGTGTTTGAAAGTATATACAGCAAGCCTGTGTGATGATATATATACTTGTGTGTGTACACTGCATAAATGCATACATCTGTAGGTGTACTGTCAAGTATAGTGGTTTTCTTTCTCATCTCCAATGTGCCTTTTTATGTTTCCCTTTCCACGTGTTTTGTACATAACATACCTTTATTTGCTAAAGTAGACCTTCTCTATCTTTAATGTAGTTAGAACAAAGCAGAATTCAGAGTAATGTGAGTCACCTGGTTTATGTGAAAGGCTGGAGTAGCTTAAGCAGTGTAAATAGGAATTTCCAGGCTGCTTCAGATAAACTATTTCCAGCATTGTACATTGTCAGCTTAGATAATACTGTCAAATTACCCATTGTTAGAGTAAGGCATTCTCCATTGTGTGAATTTCCCCCTCCCCACCTTTTTTGTAGCCAAAACATATGTAAATGTGTATATGTGCCTTTATATTACCATGGGTGGCATTACCAAATTTATCATGTTCTCTGTCTTTAGACTTCAGGATATTGTGAGCAAGGTCTGTAGAGTATGCAAAAGCAATGCCAGTTGACCTTTCTGTTACTTTAATTATTTCTGTGCACTGTTTCTAAACATCTAGAGCCAAATGAGACACTCTGCCACCTTTTTACCTACTTTTATTAGATCGCTCTACTGTTTTTTTCCCCTCTTCTACCTGTGCAGTTCACTGTGTGAAGCTTTTTCTAGTATGGGATTTACATCCTATGAAGCTCTGACAGTACGTTCTTGGTTTCGATGCATTTTGCAAATGTTCATAGATCAACCAAGTGGTGCGCTGGCCAAGACAGATGCTGAGCGAACAGTTGGTAAGTGTTCACATTTCCCTAATGTTTGCAGTAACGATTCTATATTGCAAAGCTGGCAAACATTTTCAGCTAATTACAAAATGTATTTTTGTTTGTATTCCTTTACTTTTACCTAATTACAAAATGTGTTTCTTTACACTGCTTGTGCTATTTATTGATAGTTTGCCTGCTCTGCATATGACAAATTTATCACAAACAAAGATAAAAGAGCTTGTTTCCTTGGAAGCAAAGTATAAAAACTTGCTCCCAGGGAGGCAAGCTATTTTTCCCCCATGGAGAAACTGCTCTAAAAAAAGCAAAAATCTGAAGTAAATAGTCAGAAATCATGCTGTGAATGGCCTAAAAGAAAAGGAAAAACAAAATCTAGTTGCAATTAATTCTCCCCTTTTTTGTATTGATATTTTGCTTTCTTAGATCAGTACTTCTTCACTTCTTCTAAATACACTGCAGTTCTGATTATCTTTAGAGCACATCTTCTAGTGACTATTTCTCATACACATTTTTTAGATTTTGAAAGAAAACCCCATCAGTACATTGAAAGACTTGGTTATCCATACTTAATACTCTTCATTCTCTTATAACTGTATTAGAAAAATAACTACCTTGGACATACCGTCTTTGTCTGGAGAGTTGCAGTTGGTTGCAGAATGCTTGTGTTTTAGACATTTTAAAGTAATGTTTCACTTTATCATTTGGGGACTAAAGTAAATCTAAAAACATAACTGTACACTGTATTTACTCTTGTGCTCTCTTGTAATAACCAGGGAAAGCCCATATGGAGCAGCTGACTGAAATGACAAGACTGATTTTTAAACTCTCAGAAGTTGAAAACATTCTTTCAAAGGCTCACATTGAAGAGTCAGCTTTCAAGCAAGACCCAAAATATGCACTTGTCCAGTTCATTAAGGTACTGTACATCTGTCCCTGTGTTAGTTTCATAGCAAAATTTTAGTGAAAAGGAACTATATACCAGATTGGGGTGTTGAAAAAGAAATTACTCAGAAAAATCTCTTAGTAGATTTAAGACTTAGTAAATTTTTTTCTATTTCTTTCGATGTTTTTGTTTTCTCAGGCTGTTGGTAGAACTTACAGTGGCCTTCAGACACTCCCTGAGAAATCTGCCATGGTAGCAAAGACTCTGGAGTATTTAGGTGATGTATTAAAGTATGTAAAACCTTACCTGAAGGCAAAAGGACCTCCAGAAGGTCTGCAGTTTACATATTGGATTATAGGTAATTACTTTGCAACCTCCTTTTTTTTTTTTTAGGGAATAATTTTAAGGAATCAAAAAATCAATTTTTAATGCTTTTTTCCCCTCTATACTGTCAATATATATTTTCCTATATACTATTTAATGGTTACAAATTATAGTCAGCAATACATTATAGTTAGATATTTAATTTTTTCCCCACATATTTTCTTTGATCCTGACATCTAACCTCCTTGTGGTTTTTGTTTGTGAGGGTGTTTTATTACCCCTGCAAATCAGTATTTTCAAAAGTAAGATGTTTCTGTGTCTTTAACTACTGAAAACCACCCCTTTTACCTAAACCAACCCGGAAACAGTGACAAGATTTGGTTTTTGTTTACTTAGCTGTAGTGAGGATTGTTCTAAGTCATAGCAATTCCTAAAGTTTCAGCCCATAGTGGATCTGCTCTTCCTAAAGAGGATCAAAAGATCTTCTTATATGAGGTCTTTCATTTTCTCCTTCCTCTGCCCACTCATATTTTAAACAAAAGTGATGAGCTCTGACTTTTTCCTATAGCGTATAAAAGGCGGTGTACACCCTTTTTAAAGAATTCCAAGTTTTGAACCCTGCAGATTGAGGGAACGTACACCTCACATGGTGTTAGGTATCCAAGCTATGGGGGATAGCCTGGCTCACCAGAGAAATCACTTGCCAGAGAACCACTTATTAAAATGATGTTTTCAATCTTTGTGTAGTTTAAAGGTAGAAATTGAAGTGCAGCCAAGGAATCATAGAACTCAGCAAACTGTAGGCAGATTTGATTAGGGCCAATGTGGAAGGGTAAAGTGGAGTTTAAAACTATGTTTTTCAGGGGTTTAGGTTAAATATTAAGAAAAGGTCTTTCACCCAGAGGGTGGCTGGGCACTGGAACAGGCTCCCCAAGGAAGTGGTCACAGCTCTAACCCTAGCAGAGTTCAAGAAGCATTTGGACAACGCTTGTAGGCACATAGTGTGATTCTTGGGGTGGTTCTGTGCAGAGCCAGGAGTTGGACTTTCATGATCTTTGTGGGTCCCTTCCAACTCAAGATATTCTATGATAAGCAGTATTAAGAGAGGCTGCATCGTATTTACTGCAGTTACATTAGTGGCCAAGTTGGTTTAGGAGTATAATTTGCTTTGGAGTTACTTCTCTTACTTACACTCTGTACTTTACTAAAAGTCAGTTCTAGCATTTGTTCATTAAGTGTAGAACCACTAATAGGATGGAAAGAGTGCTGGATATTGTGAACAAATGTGCCAATCTGACCCATTTACCTTTAAAAACAGAGTAAACCTTATATATATCTCAAAGACAGGGTAATGGTTTGCAATGCACATGCAAATTAAATCATGATTATAAGGAGCACAGTGAAAGCATGGCCAACGTGGAAGAGGTGCTTCCAATATACTGGAATTAGAATTTCATAAAATACTTTACTTTCCTATTGCAAGATCAGCATATTTTGATACACAAGACATATATCAAAAATATTTTTAAATATCTATATATGGGTTGGAGCCATGGAAAGTAGTTTTAGATTGGTATTTTCCTTTTTAGATTGGTATTGTCTTTTCTGTTCTTTGCAGTAGGAAATGATTAATCTTCAGTCATGCTGTTGTGTGCAAGAAATTATCCTTTTCTCTTTAGTTAAGAAAACATGAAAATGGTTTAAAAGAAAAAATACATAAGTGTATTTCAATCACTGCTTCACATTCTATAGGCTTGTTAAATTATAAGGACAAAGCAAGAAACTTAACAAATCTAAACACCTCCTGTCTGTAGTCAGATTGTGTCTTGTACTGTCCCATACATCACAGCAGCGATAATAGAAGGAGTACTTTTAGCTGGAATGACCATGTTTCTTTCAAAGTAGGAAGCTTAGACAACATTATTAGAAGTATTGTTAGGTGATCGTTCTCTTTCTCGATGATTGATCATGGTATTTTCTTTCACTCCACAAGATTAATGTTGTTTTGTGTTGGTTTTAGAGATGGTAATGAATGAGTTTTATAGATTAATAATATCTTGTAACAGCCTACTTTTTATTTTTCATTATTTTCAAAGTCTGAAACATTTGCTTGGGATATTCCTGTATTTTCAACCCAGCAAACTTTTCCTTGCCTCTAATTAAATATAAAGTTAAGAATGTCTGTGGGAACCACTACGTAGCAATCTTGTTTTGTTTAATGCATGTTTTGAGTATCAATACTCCCGAGCGTAGTTATTTTCTTAAGAAAAATTGTACCTCACCTGGAATAAAGATGTTTCTCAAAGTTAGGGTATTTACAAATCAACACCTTTTTTTTTTTTTGGGCAAAAGACACATCTTAAGACTGACTCAAAGCTGTGCAAGTGATACATTAATGTGTTGAGAACAAGAAAGATGTTCTCTGAGGCTCTCAGTTTGTGAACTGAGAGCCCACAAAAATCTGGCAAGACTGCACTGGTTTAATGGAGTTGGATGCCCCTTATTCTTTTTAAGCTGCTGAAATTAAATAAAATTTGAAGGATTTAATGTTTCTAAATGTCCAGAATAGAAAGGATATTTAATGTTTCTTCAGTTGCCTAAAACCTTCTAATTCTAGTGTATTGAATTAATTTATTACTTTTATTTTGATGAACTCTAAACAACTCTTGTTGTTTTGACTGGGATTTTTTAAAAGGGATGCCATGGAATAAGGACACGGGAGTGAGACATTTCAGTTGCTGTTGCTATTCTGAGATTAATTAAATATAATTGTCTTTTTACTCTTTTTTTTTTTAAACTGTTAAAAGCTTTGGTATTTCTTTTTTTGTTTTTCTTCTTTTTTTTCTTCTTTTTTTTCCAACAGGATGTCTGGTGAAGTTCTGGGCACCAATACTGGCTACTTCCAAGGCACAGCAACTCTTGTTTCGCATTGTGGATTGCTTGCTGCTGCCGCACTCTGTGCTCCAGCAGGACAAAGAGCTGCCTGTGGCTTTGCTGTCTGCCATTCAGGAAAGCCTGCCTCTTTATCTTCAGGTAAATATCTGAAGTCTATTATCAGCAGACAAGCCTATCTTCAGAAAATTATTCATATTGCAGGGAATGTTTTTCTTTTCCCTAATCAAAGCAAATATTGACAGAATTTAAAAAATTGGCAAGAGGAGTTTTTTCTTCTTACAGAAATGAAAGGAAAATTGCCACTCCCTTGGCTTTCCTCTCATGGCATGCAGCTATGCTATGGTACACTCCAGAGCTTCTAATCTCATCACTGTATGTAGAAAGCTTTTTCCCAACCTGCTGGTTAAACTGGTCTCTGATGTGAGAGATTTCTGAAATGGTGGATCAAGTTATAATAATGTGTAGTGAGACACTTATTAAGATGACTGAGCAAACAAATGTTTTAAATCATCCTTGACTTGGCTAACTGTAGACAATTATAGACAAAATATCCTTTTTTTTTTTAGTCTTGGGAAAAAAAGAAAATCCTCTGCTTATTATAGCATTGGTTTATCTTAATGCTGTGAGAATATGTTTTACTGAATCAAGTTCCTGCTGCTTACTCCTACATGGCTAAAGCCTTCTTGCCCATTATTCTTCCTATATTTCTCTCAGCTTCCCAGCACTCTTGAAATGATGCATGGCTTGTTGATGCTGTAGAAAGAGACTAATTCCTGCTGGTGAGGAAAAGAGTGTATTGTTAAAATAAGTAAGTTGATGTGTGTTCCTTGTAGATCCTTGGGTCTTTTCTGCTTACCGTTTTCCCTGCCTTCTACTCTTCATTTTGGTTGCAGTCTTAACTAACTGCTTTGCAAGATTGTATTGCAAGACAATGCAGTGATGACACTGTAAACATCCCTCGGATTTGTTCCTCTCAAAAGTAGTTGCATTGTGATCGATGGTATGTCATATGGAACTGAATATGATTATATAATGATATGCAGAATATGACTTGCTTTGCTGCTCTGTAGGTATTTTCAGAAGCTATGTACATGTAGGACCATCTGGACAATGATATTACCACAGAGCATGAGTGTCTGTTTGCTAATTTAGTATTTTAGTCAGAGAGCTAGTTTCTCTGGAGTCTGCACAGACGGATGTAGTCTTAAGATGAAACCACTTGAGTTGTTTTTGAAGTCCAAGTGTTATGGACCCCTGTTCCCTGTTTTCTTTGCCAGTTTCTGACTTCCTGACCTCACTTTTTTATTCTTCAGCAGTCTGCTACATAGTCCATATACTTTCTGGCTATGGTAGATGATCTTACTTGACTAAATAGTTTATTTTAGACAAATGCTGCTCCTAGAAAACAAATAATTCATTAATTTGACAAACACTTTTGAGGATACAAGTCAAAGAGAATTCATGACTTCTTTTTTTTGTTTCAATAAGGGACTTCTTCATTTTATTATTTGTTTGTAGTTAGAAAGTTCCAACATTAAATGCTTCAAAATGCTTTGTTCAGTCAAAAATACTTTCTTCCCTTTTATTTGGAAAAGTAGAAAAATTCTAATTAAGAATCAACTCAAAATGAAAATATTTCAAGATCAGTTTAAAAATAAAAACTCAGAAGAGATCCTTTGAGATCAAATTGATTCTAGGCACTCTCTGACATCTTGGGTTATTGTTTCACAATTGGCTTGGGGCTAAATTCATTGCCTTTCACCACCATGTTCATTCTCATTTAATTTGTTTTAATGATTCTGTGAATAGTGATTTGTGAGCTGAATCAAATAGTAGCTAGCACCACAAAACAAACAAACAAAACCCAAAAACCCAAATGGGCGTATCAAAAAGAATGATAAAACAGTATATGTGGGAGGAAAATGTAAATTTGGTGAGGGGGAAGATGGAGAAACAGAATTCTTTGGGAACAGCCTTGCCTTAAACTGCAGGTGAAATATGTGATCAGACCCTCCCTGGGTGGCTGCCATGTGCCTGGTGCTCATTCGTGGAGGTGGAGCACTGGTGTTTTAGTGCAGAAGTCCTAATTCACCCCAGTGTTAGACTAACACTGTTCTATAGATCTGTCCCTGTTGATACTCTATCTTACAACTTAATCATTTGGCAGTTATGTGAAAATAAAGAAACAGGAATTTGGAGACCATGCAAAATATCTTCTACATGCAAATTCTTTATTCGCAGTCAAAGTATAAAAGCCCTTGAGCAGAATTTCTACTCAGCAGCTGTCTTTTTTTTTTCTTTTTTTAAATGTAGTCTTCTGAAAAGTTTCAGGCTCCATCTCTTTTTCTTTTCCTTCAACTCCTTAGTGTGGGCTGCTCCTCCTTTGTCAAAAAAACACCACTTCTTCAGAACTCAGAAGACTTCTTACTTTTGCTAGCAGGGATTTGTCAAAACTTCCCACTTTGGTTTACTTGATCCACATTTTAAAGGGATTTGAAATCAGTCTTAGTAGCAGATAATTAATTTTACATATCCATTGATGCAACGATCTTATGAAATCTTATATGATTCCGGATTTTTTTCATCTTTTGGGACAACATACAAAGCTCCTTCTCTTCCTCCAGCATAGTTTATTTCTACCTTCACAATTCATCAAAACTGATGACTGTATCTCACCATCCTTCATCACCCCAAACTTACAGGTTTATTTTTAATAGTTCAAAATTAAAGGCTTTTTTTAAATTTCACACTAGCACACATAACTGTCAAATGGACTAATTAGGACTGGCCATTGCATTTCTCCTCACTTCAGACTGTATTTGCTTGTTATGTTTGTGTTTATGTAGAAGTTTGGACTATACAGTTGGGCAGTCTGGCGGTTATTGGGCACAGAGCTTATCTAAAAGGTTTTTTCAAACTCAGTCACTGATGCTGCCTTGTCAAAATAGCTTAGCTCTAGCACCTTTTAAACTAGTTGTTTGTTTGGGTTTTTTTCTTGCCTAGAGGGTTACTGCCTGGATATTATTCCTATCCCTGTGCATCATCTATTTTGATAATACTTGATGACCTAAGAAAGATTTTATTGAGATATAATATAAAAATTGCCCTCAGAGTTGTTTAATGACTGACTTTGAAAAGTAAAGCATGAAGAATATGAATGAACATCCATTTTACAATTTTATGGGACTGTTCCTAATGATGAGATTGTGAAACATGTAAAATTTAACCCTAGGTATTTCACTGCTGTAAAGAGCAGTTGAGTTGATTTGTGTGATAGTGAATTGCTGAAGCCTACCATAGGAAGTTTCAGATTGAGATTGCTCTTGATGGATTTCTTGGAGAATGATTTGGAGGAATTTTAGTACTCATTTACCAGTAATATAGGAAAGAACTGAAGTGGTGTATGGAACTTGTTTTGGAGAAGAAATATTAGTTTAGATTTATCTTGCAGAAAACAGAGTGGGTGCGTGGAATAAACATTTTATACATAATAATAGGAAAGGTAAGATAGCCTGCTTGATTTATCAGTGTTAATCCTGTCCAAATAAAGAAGATTGTTGATTTCTATCTAAACACAGAGAGTGGTAAAAAAAGCCTTATTCTAAGTAGTGCTTGGCACACACATTTTCCAGTGATTTTAATAGGCCTGTGCAAGCTCAGCATTTGTCAGAGATCAGACCTTAAAAGCGCTCCTGTGAGCCACATCTGTGGTCCAATATTTGAGCAAGCTTATTAATACATTTTGTGAATTATAGTATGTATTTAATAGGAATTGTACAACATTAATTGGTGAACAGCAGATTTATTCTAACAGCAGGACTTATATTATAAGTCATCATTAGGTAGCTTGGCATTTTTGCAGTGAATAGTTCCAGTAATCCATACTAATCGGTTCTTTGCTCTCCACAGGTGATTTACAGATACACAGATAAATCAGAAGAGGCAACTCTGGCCACAAAAGGTTCCTGCAGGGAACACAGTTAGGAATGAGTTGCCTTTCAGCTAAAATAAGGAGCAGATGATGTCATGCCTCTCAGCTCCCCTTAAAATGTCTTTGTTTTTTTTAACCTCAGAAGATGGCTAAAGAACATAGTTAAGAAAAAGAAAGTGGCTCTATCACCCCTTTAGAGTCCATCTGCTTTGTAAGAGTTATCCTAGGGGTCTGATGTGATTGATTTCAAGTCCCTGGTCCAGAATTACAGCCCAGTAGCATGCATTTCTTTTTTCTCTCATATGAACGGTATTACTGGTTAATTACTGGTGGAGTTTAAAAGAAGAAATTTCTGTGTGATTACCTTGTGATGACACCCTTGCCCAGAGCTGCCTGGCATATTTTGCCATTGTACCTGGAGATTTACAGCTATTGTGCAGTGTTGACAATTTATCCCTTGTGCCACTTGGGATATGATGTCAGACCTTGTGTCTGTTGTTCTCTGCACTTTGTAAGGAAAAGGGGGAGTCCAAAATACAGAATGGAATGTTGAGCTGAAGTCAGTGGGCCTCTGTGTCCAAAACAGAAATCCAAGTTATTTTCTAATTTTTTTGGGATGCAGTTTCCAGAATGAATTTACTTCAACTCAAAAAATGAAAATGGTTTCATGAAGGATCAGGCTACGTTTGTTGATTCATTTTCAAATGAAGTTATTAGGTCTGCAAAAATTAAGTCACCATTCTTTCAGATACCTAAATTCTAATATTCTATTCTTTTTATTGCACCGATTAAACATTTCTAGAATCATTTCTTAAAAGCAGCAACTCTTACTCATTAATAATGACTGATTTCTTCTTTTTTTTGATATTGTGTAGCATTTTGTGATCTTCAATTTGAAGAACTGTCTCATCTTAGTAACTATCATTGTTAGTTCTTCACAAGTGCTGTGTTCTTCATGTATTGCTGCAGATATCCTCTGTAAGGTTGTGATATTTTTTGTGTCCCTTTTATCAGATAAATTAATACTTTGTCACAGATATGTGGGGTTTTACTGTTAAAAGTCTAGAGTCTTAAGAATGCCAGTTCCAATATTTGGCTTATGCAATACATTCTGTCTTTCTGTATGAGATGTACTACAGAAACACAGGCAACTCTTCTTTATACCTGCTGCAGTATCTTAGTGAAAACATCAAATACGCAAGCTTACACACTAAATAATCTGTCATCTGTAAGAGTCTATGAGTCTGCTACTTGCCTAGAAGTAGCAGACTTCTTGTTTTTAAGAATTCCGATACAACAGCAGCTGCTTTTTTCTACAAAATTTTGCCCTATATACAGAAAAGGAGGAGAGAATCTGAACTTCTAAACAAAGCCTCAGTTCAGGAAGTGTGCTTTTTATCAGACTTGCTAAATTATCAGGGAGCCCTAGAAGTATGTGAAGTTAAACCCTTAACCTAACAATTCTCTGTTCAAGAGAGCCACCTACAGCAAGTCTTCAGGCAGGTTCTGAAGCACCTCATTTCTTGAAATCTTGGGTTTCTTGTATTTGTTTCTGTGGAACCAAAAGCGGGAACTTCCCATTTCAAGATCCTTAGCTATGTCTCAGCCTTCTCTTTTTTTTTTTTCCCCTGAAAAAAGTGTTCTGTCATGTTCATACAGACAGGTATAGATGAAAGCAGTTTTGGGGAAGGACTCCTGCCAAAAGCAACAGAAATACTCCTTGTCGGTAACTCAAGAACAAAAGCAGCTTGAGTCCTCCTACCAAAACTGGAGTCTAATGGAAGTTTGAAGTACTGTTGATGTTGCTGTCTAGGGACTTGTGCTTGACTTTGTTTTACACCATTTTTCTTGCTGGACAAAACTATTCTCAAGAGGTTTCTGTTTTTGCTGCTGACTATATGACCCTTGAGATAGGAGATCATGGAACTTTATTTACCTGGGGGTACTAATTGACAGGAAGCTCAATGTGAGCCAACAGTGTGCCCAGGTGGCCAAGAAGGCCAATGGGATTCTGGCCTGTATCAAAAATAGCGTGGCCAGCAGGACCAGGGAAGTGATCCTTCCCCTGTACTCTGCCTTGGTGAGGCCACACCTTGAGTATTGTGTTCAGTTCTGGGCCCCTCAGTTCAGGAAGGATATTGAGGTGCTGGAGCGGGTCCAGAGAAGAGTAACAAGGCTGGTGAAGGGACTGGAGCACAAGTCCTATGGGGAAAGGCTGAGGGAGCTGGGGTTGTTTAGCCTGGAGAAGAGGAGGCTCAGAGGTGACCTCATCACTGTCTATAACTACCTGAAGGGAAGTTCTAGCCAGGTGGGGGTTGGTCTCTTCTTCCAGGCACTCAGCAATAGGACAAGGGGGCACGGGCTCAAGCTCTGCCAGGGGAAATTTAAGTTGGATATCAGAAAAAAATTGTTTACAGAGAGAGTAATCAGGCATTGGAATGGGCTGCCCAGAGAGGGGGTGGATTCACCATCCCTGGGGGTTTTTAAACTGAGATTGGATGTGGCACTGAGTGCCATGATCTAGTAAATAGACTGGAGTTGGACCAAGTGTTGGACTTGATGATCTCAGAGGTCTTTTCCAACCCAACTGATTCTATGATTCTATGATTTTTTTCTTAGCGATTTGTTCTTCTTCCTCTGAATAATCAAAAGAGGGGTATGGAAACAAGATCTTAATTTCCTCTTATGGCAAGCTGTACCAGTAAGAGTACTACTACTCCTTTTCTCAGGGATGGACCACATATATGTTGTGTAACTACAGGTAGTGTTCAGATAAGCACTTTCTGGGCAAGTACTTTCATTATAGATTTTTCTCTGGATCAATATAGCTTATATTGGATAAATCACAGCAGTTTTAGCCTTATCTTAAACAGAGTTTAATACCCCTTCTAAATCTCTTATAAATGGTGTCTAATTTACCCTAATTTTTTCAGACTATAAGCGAATTTTTTGTTGTCAGAGCTCAATGCTAAGTGCTCATTTTTCTGCTATATATTTCTTACAAACATTTTACACAGTCCTTTACAAACAAGTGAGGTATTTATTCTTTATCTCCCTACTGAAATCTTACCTGACGAGTATACTGGTTTAGGCACGACGTACAGGATTTTAAAAGAAATAATGAGCTTTTGGACACAGAAACTTTCTCATGTCTGAAATGCTAAGGTTTTGTTTTGAATTTGAAAAGGAGCTCGCATGTCCCAAAGCTTATCTTCCAATATTTTAATCAGTCTAATAAAAGATCTTTTCTCTCTTTTGCAAGCCTTTCCTGACTCTGTCTTCATTTGCAGACCATCATATTCTGCAGCAAATTACTGATGCTCATTTCTCAGGCAGTAGTTACTCTGTGTGCTGCAGTTTGCACAGTGTGTGATGAGTATTTAGCCTACAGTTGCTAAAGATGTATTCAAAAGTATAGTTAACAATTGCAATATCTCACTTTCTAAAATTTTCTTCTACAGGGCCTGTCCTTCATATGTTGTCAGTCCCAAACACAGAGTGCCTATTTAAATCAACTCCTTGGGAGCATTATTCGACACTATTTTGGACGATTTCTCCCTTCTTCTCCAACTGCACCTGGTGCCGGACAGCATCCTCTGCTGACTGCCTTATGCAGCTCCATCACAGCCTCCCAGATGCTCCGCCTACGGAAGAGCACTTTGCATGTCATAAAGTAAGGATTAGTGAAGGAAAAAGCATCACTTACTCGGATTTTACAAATAGCTACTGAGAAAGGGAATATCTCTGTTTTCTTCGCAGTTAACTGATAGTGCGGCTGTAGGAAGAGCCTCTGAGTTGCTGGGCAGGCAGCAAAGGAAGAACAGTGTTGTATCATCAGGAGAGTAAAATTGGAAAGATCTGTGAGAGAGTAATTAAGCATAAAGGTCCCAGGCCATAAGAAAAAGTATTGCATGTGGTCACATGAAAAGCAAGTAATTTTCTAGAAGACTTAAGCTCCAATATACATCATCATATGTTTGTGTCTCAGGCTGTATTTAGGGTCACAGAGTTGTAGTGCTTATAGCTGCCACAGTTATCTGTGCATGGGGGGCCTTATTGCTCTGGGTGTCATGGTGTATGCTGGTGTGGCAGCTACCAGGGGAAATGGAAAACTGGGGGTATGGGAAGAGGAAGACATAGAGGCAGGGAGACAGTATTTGTTCACTGTGCTGTCATTCCTTGCACATCAACAGTAGCTATAAATCTGTGTCGCTGCTGCTGAAAGGCTGAAGCTTTGTTTTATGTACTGTAGAACAGTGAACAATTTGTACTTTTTGTCCATGTTGTGAAAGAAATTAGGCCTCATCGAATGCAAGGTGATTGCTTATATCCAGGGTAATTGGATTTTTATTTGTTAAAGAGTGTGTATACATATTGATTAAAAAAATAATTTCAGAGTTGATCTTGGGTAAATATGATAGGCAATCCTGTAAGTAAAGTCTGCATTATCACATATTAAGACAGTGAATTAAGATTTCACAGTCTTAGTTCCTACATATTTTTAACTTATGGATACTCAAATTTCATCATCCTAATAAGTTATTTTTGAGTGTGTGCATGCATGTGTGAACATTGAGATTGATAGCGGAAAGAAAGTTCTGAAGGTGTAATGGCACTTGGTGATTTTTAAGATGTGAAACATTTCTTAGTGGTCTGGGAAGAATGTGTTAGAAGTGAGCAGCACTCTGATTTGCAAACTATTGGGTGGTCAGGAGGCAGTCACGGGTCTGTACACAAATAGGCACAGAGTTTGCTGGCCACTTTGCCGTGAGAAAGATAGTGAATATATTGCTGCTGCTTAGAGGAAATGGAACCACACCATCAGGAGTGTATTATCCTGGTCAGAGAGCTATTTTAGTGGAAGAGCACGCCAAAAAGTTAGTGGGAAATTTTCAGAGTAATTAATGGGATAAAAGGTTTTGGAGTTGCTAATATTAATGTGAGTAAGACCATATAATGTAAGAAATACAGAAGTAAAATTACAGCTTTCATTTGCCTAGTCACACCAGCACTCTGAAGCTGTGCAATGAAGTACCCAGAGCTCTGAAAGTCACACTTCATTTGAAAGGTGTAGAAGCACCCCTGAGTTTTAACAAGGATGCTCGTTTTTAATTGATGCATTGCTCAGTAAACATGCATGCCTTGTTTGAGTAGATAACAGTAGTTAATACTAAATATCTAAAAAGCCTTTTTTTGAAGGTTCTTGGAGTGCTCTTGCTGCCTAATGAATAAATGCTGTGTTCTTTTCACCTGCGCTCTTTTGTCCTGAACACTTCAATTTAAATTTATTGTCTTCAGATTTCATTAATTTCTGATGTCAAACCAACAGTACTTCATATTCTTATATTCTTTTGTGGAAAAATAACAAGTCAAGATGTTCAAATTGGAACACTCCCTGTGTACGATGTTAAAATTTGCTTTTACTGCAGATCAACATTTTATCTTTGTACCACATTTTATAATCGAGATGATCATGTTAATTCTGACAGAGCAAAAGGCTGTCCCATTACAACATACTGTTGACAAAAATAAAATAACGGTAGCAGTATAACAGCAGAGCTCTTACCACAAGTTAGATTGTTAGTTTACAAAAGCACATAAAGCTAAATAACATAGTTGAGTAACAGCTGCATTATAGGTATTGTTTACAGATCTTAGAATCTCGACTCCTTCATTTATTCAATTTTGAAGCTGCCTTTGTATTTTAACTTTTATAGTCACACTTGGCTTTTTAACTGTAATTATGATAGCTCTTATTTCTGACATCAATCTCAACAGAAGAGTCAGAAGGTATCACTGTCCTCTGACAAATTGGGAGTCGTTTCTAAGACTAAGACAAATAGAAGCCATTATTTGAGCCTAGATAAAGATAGAAATCTAAGTAATAGGCCTCCTGCTGAAATATTACAGTTATTTTTAGGTATATGGTGCTTGCATTGAATCAGAAAAAAACCCATATCATAGTCTTTATTCTGGTTTGCTTTGTCTTCTCAGTGAAAACTACATGCAGTTCAAAGGTAATGCTCCACCTCCTCGCTTGGCCTCCATTCTTGCTTTCATTCTCCAAGTACTTCAGAGAACCCAGAGCACTGAACTATGTGACATTGACTTAGTTCTCCCGTCTGTGTTGAAATGCATGGTATTGGTTAATGAGCCACAAGGTGAGCTGTTTGTTTGCTTTAAGTACATCTCTTCACGCCTGTAAAATGTTTGTACTGCTGAGCATCTTTCATCCCAGTATTTAAGTTTCTTAGCTGGGGTGAATAAGATCCTCTGGCCAGCTAAACTGAACAAGCTTTTATTTTACTTTTTTTTTCCATTAACTGATCTGGGACTTCTGTCTATGAGGCAGAGAAATCCTACCTCATTTTGCTCTCTGTAGTAGGTTGACCCTGGATGCCAGGTACCCACTAAAGCTGCTCTCTCCTTCACCTCTGCAACTGGACAGAGGAGAGAAAATACAACAAAGGATTCATGAGTTGAGATAAGAACTGGGAGAGGTCACTTACCGATCACAGACAAGACAGACTCAAAGTGGGGATATGAATTAAATGTATTACAGGATCAGAGCAGAAGAGTGAGAAGTAAAATAATCTTAAAAACACCTTCCCCCCACCCCTCCTTCTTTCCAAGTTCTACCTCCTACCCCCAGCAGTACAAAGGAGACAGGGAATTGGGGTTCCAGTCAGTTGTTTGTGCTGCTGCTCAGGGAGAGGGGTCCTTCCCCTGCTCCCCATGGGGTCCCTCCCTTGGGAGACAGTCCTGCACAAACCTCTCCAATGTGAGTCCATCCCACAGGCAACAGTTCTTCAAAAACTGCTGCCACTGATGTTATTTTTCCACAGGAGTGCAGTCCTTCAGGTGCAGGATGCTCCAGTGTGTGTCCCCCACAGAGGGCCACAAGTCCTGCCAGGAAAACCTGTTCCAGTGCGGGCTCCTCTCCACACGGGTCGGCAGGTCCCTGCCAGGACCCTGCTCCATCCTGGGCCTCCCACAGGGTCACAGCCTCCTTTGGGCATCCTCCTGCTCTGATCTGTGCTCCACCATGGGCTGCAGGTGGATCTCTGCATCCCTGTGGTCCTCCATGGGCTGCATGAGCACAGCTGCCTCACTGTGGTCTGCACAACAGGCTGCAGGGGAACCTCAGCTCTGGCATCTGGAGCACCTCCTGCCCCTCCTTCTCCACTGACCTTGGCGTTTACATTGTTGTTCACATGTTCTCACTCCACTCTTCTCTGGCTGCAATGTTCCTCTGAATAGTAACTCCTTCCCTTCCTAAATATGTTATCACAGAGCTGTTACTATCTCTCCTGACTGCCTCGGCCATGGCCAGTGGCAGCTCCATCCTGGAGGCGACTGGCATTGGCTCTGCAGGACATGGGGGAAGCTTCTGGCAGCTTCTCACAGAAGCCATCCCTGTAGGCCCCCTGCTACCAAAACCTGGCCACAGAAACCCAATACACTCTCTAATGAACTAATCAACTTCTCAGGAGTCTGATGAGCATTTCCTTTCTACCCATCCTTCCCATCTGATTTCCTTCAGACTTGGCAACTGTAAAAATTTTCTTCCACCTAAAGTTTTGCTACCAAATAAGACTGGTGTATGTTCTCCTCATGGAGGTATTATAAATGGATTAAAAGTACCATGTTGCTCTCTGAAGGCATCTTTGAGTCTTTCTTCTTTTATTATGTTTTGTTTCATAGCAAGAACTTCTTTAACTTCTTAAAAAATGAAGCACTCTCTTCAGTGCATCATTATATAAGGAATGTGCATAAGCTGCTAGTAGAGGCATTGAGCAAAATTGGGATTCACTTTTGACTTCTCCTGGGAATTTCCTCTAATAAAGTACCTTTTGATTCTGCTCTATAAGTTTCAAGCAAAAGATGTGCTTAGGAAATTAGCTGAATCATCACACAGCTTTCTTCTCCCTTTGGCCATCACAGCCCTATCTGCTGGAAGCTGAGAGCGCCCACCTTGCAATGGGCTGGGAAATAGAATAAGCTGAAAGTCCTGTGCTACTGTAGCCACCAGCTCACTGCCTGCCTGGACAAGGCTCTGCTATACCCTTCTAGAAAAGTCCTTGCAGCCCAGTTCCACCTTTATAAAGGAAGAGCTGTATCTTGCAACTCGAGTATTTATTTGGAAACAAGTATTAAGAAAATAGTGAGCAGTTGTTTGTTTGTTTTCTCTTAAAAAACAAGTTAGGATGGATTTCAGAGTATATCCACCATTGAAAGTACAGTGTAGATCTATTTAACTTTAGGCAGAAAATAATGCTGTGACTACCTTTCTATTAAATTAAATAGGAATGATTAAACAATATAAGCAGAACTTATATTTAAATATTTAAATTAAATCTCTTTCCACTAAGTGTGTATCTCTCTGCTTTGACTCAAAATGACCGTAGTGTACTTAAAAATCTGTATGTTTATAGGATAATGGTGGTGAAAATAAGACTTTTGCATAAATCTGTGACTCATTCTGTTCTTTATAGCCAATCTAACGAACTGCTTTCACAGTAATTTCATTTGCATCAAAGTAAGATGAAACCTTTTTTTTTCTCATTTAAAAATTTTAGTCTTCGTGAAAGACATTCTCCAGCTGGTCAGTTTAAGAGCTCTGTGTGAATCTTGTGATTTTTCTTTTACAGTTAAAAAAATATCTACAGACATTGTACAGATCATGGTAGAAGGCTGCCAAGCAGGGTCAGGAGGAGAACATGCCACCCAGCTGACGTCTGTATTTAGGTAACCAGAAAATATGCCAATTGGCAGCAAAGCTATTGCAAGCCAATTGACAGCAAACATGTTTTTTTTAAAATAACTAACTATCCCTAACATACTGCATTGTTGCTTGTTTATAGTATTTAAGTAATGGTACTTTTGGCACTGGTTTTGAACACAGCTTGGCCAAAAAGCCAGAGTAAAAAAACAGAAGAGAGATACATACCTGCCTTCTCATGGAGGAGATACTGTTTTGAAAGGTTTACAGTAAACCTTTCAAAACAGGTTTACAGGTGTGTTGCTGCTGCAATGGGAAAAACCCCTCAGGAATGCTGATGGTCAGTGTTAGGTGCTGTGAAAGATGTGGGTGCCTAATTTGAAGGGATATAATGGAGATCAAATCTTCATATAGCAAGCTTAACTTTTGTGCTTGATTTTGTGACAATGATAATTGTAATGTAAATGTATATGCTTATTCCATACCCATGCAAAATGAATCCTGTTTTTCACATAGATACAGTAGAACGGCATGCCCTGACACCCAAAGACATTCTGCAACGCTTAAGCACTGCTGCTGTATTGGGTCAGGTCTAGATGAAAGCTCCACAGAGACTCTCTGAAATAAGAATGGCTGTTTGTGGGCATGCCAGTCAGTACCTAATATGTCACTTTCATGGGATGTGTCATCCCTAGAGTGTTACTTCTGATTTGAATGTAATCTGTGATCTTCCCTCAGGAAGGCAAATGGGTGTGCTTCCATTACATGGTCTACCCCGCTGAAGATCCAGTGGAGCCTTATAAGGAATGCCAATGATGTTTCTGCATATTAGAACTCTTGTTAGCATTTTTTCTGACTATTATTATTATTAATTAAACAATAAATACATGTTTTAGTTTTGCATTCAGACACATTTACAATGTAAAATGCTCTGGAACAAGTCAGCCCTGGTAACAGCGGCAGAATCTGCCAATTTGCTTGAAAATAAATGTGTGGAATTTTTAGCATTAGGATTCAAAAGCATAGCTTCATTTAAAGAAAGTATTACAGACAGAGTATTCCAGTATAACAATATGAAAATTGCCATGCAGCCAGATTGCTTGTTCTGATTAGACTCTTCAGTTGTTTTTGGCATGTTCCCTGCATCTAGTTTTGACCCTGCATTCAATGCCTCTGTGTCCCCCTCAGGCAGTTTATCCAGGACTATACTGCCGTCTATGATCACCGGGTTTTCAGCATACTAGAAACGGTGGCAGTCTTGGATCAGATGTTAGTTACCAGCCTGATTCCCACAATCACACAGTCTCTGAAGGATTTGGAGTACAAACAAGGTCTTGGAAGAAATGCTGCACAGAGGTTTGATTTTTATTTAATATTTTCTTTTGACAATGAGCGGTAGAGGTTTATTCTCTTGAAAAAAGGCAGTTTTAAGACAACAGCACAGATGCTCAAAAATGAGGGTTTTTTTTAAAAGGGTGTTGAGTCAGAAATCTCCCTTAACCCAAGCCTTTCATGGTTTTAAGCTATCTATATTTGCAAAATATTTCCAGAGATGTTTTGATACTAGGGTCCACAGACCCCAGCAGAGTTTATGTGAAGCCAGGTTGCCTCTGCTCACTACACTGTACGCTGCAAAATAGAACAAAGAACTCCTGCCCCAAAGAATTTTCCTTTCAGTCCCTGTTTTAAAGAACATATGTAGAATTATAGTATATTCAATTATGATCTGAGATTCTTGGAAAAGAAATACCCGTATCTTCACTTCAGGAGTTCTCTCATAATCTAAACATAGAAGAGTTGTGGGTGTCCAGAAAAGGCTGGCTCCAACAGGCACAGCAGACTCACACTTCCTCCGTTTGCCCCCCAAGAACTTAGGACAGAAATATTTGACTTGTGAATCCATCTGGCATTAGGAGGAAATGGCACATGAGGGGAGCAGCTCTGCACAGTCTCTGAGTGTGGATGCAGCACAGAACTTTCAGCATCTATACATATAATGTTACAATACTCCAGGAAGCTCTGCCTAGTGCAGCACCCAAGCCAAAAGGGCTCCTCCTGTTAGTACTGGAAGGCTGCCCTTGACTCTCAGTGTGGTCTGGACCAGGAACTGGCCCCAGTGTTTGCATTAGCGCACATCCTGGGACAGTCAAAGTCATGCCTCACCCTGGGGTAGTTTGTGGCGTGTGTTGGGAGGGAGTGGACTATAAGAAGTCCAAAGACAGAGTTGTGTGAGAATGTAACTCATGAGACACAAAAGGGTAGTCACAAGTATTAATCTTCCATTTAATGAAAAATATATTTAACTACTTTGTAATTGTATTATTCACTTTTTATTATCCCCTACCAACAAATGCCTTTGTGTTTATTTAAGAGAATTCGCTCAGGGTCAGCTGGGTGTGTACCATCATATGCAGGATTTCATCCTACTTGCTTTCCTACCTGCTTTTCATCCACTGATAATGTATTCATAGCCAGGGGTTTTTTGTTGTTAAATACTGTTAATCATGAGAAAATTCATCCCATTATCTACAAAATACTGAAAGAAAGCAGGTTGTTTGAGCTTCCTGAAATACATCCTTGGAGATTACTGAAGAGCTACATTTCTTTTCAGCCTCATCACTTCAACCATATATATTATCTAATCTGTTGTCAATGTTTTATATTAATAATTTGTATTTATAATGTGCTCCATTACCCAGCAGTCTCAGATGATCCATGAGCATTTTATTGTAAGAACACTCATACCTGATTTTTTCTCTTCAGTCCTGGCCAGTAAATAACATTATATTAACATGTTCTGTGCAATTACTGTAGATGTTAAAGTGCAAATCCAGATAGATATAAAAGAAGTTGCATTAGTTGCTTATAGTGGTGATGTCCAGTGTTGCTATTTCAAGGAAACTAGTATGAAAACTTCAGTTTTGTTTGCTCAAGTTGATATTTCATGACAAAACCAGATAATTAGAAAAGACCTAAATGTCAGAGGCAGTACTTAAGCAATAATTACATTGTCTAGGTTGGAGAGTATTAGAATGAACTTAAGGTGAAAAGTCTCATCAACACATATGCACTCTTCTGGAAAATCCACTTGAGTGACAGTTCCCTTCTGAATTTCAGGTTTATTTTAAAACAGTCATTGTCCTTGGTGGAGGATGATGGTCTAAATCTGTGTGAGTGCCAGCCTGCACCCTTAGTGCCAGTGGCTCACATCACTGTGCTGTGGTGTGAGTCACAGAGATTTCTTAGGCAGAAATGAGAGAGCAAACATGATGAAGTCTGAATGCTAATCCAGTCTAAGCCTTGGAAACTCCATGTTTTAAAATGAAGAATTTCTATTTCACAGCAGTTTACTAAACAAGTAGACTTCTAAGCATCTTCACTTCTAGCCATAACCAATGCAATCCTTATCCTTACTGCAGTCTGGCCATGCTAAAAAATGACAGCAAACAAAACACTTGAAAAGGTGGAGGGAAGTTCCCATCTTTTAATATCCAAGTATGTAAACAATGAGTTTGGGAATTATGTGCTTTTACTCGTACGATGTGTGAGATTGTTTAAGTAACATGTTATTTTATTTTTGTTTTGTTTTTTTTCTTAACAGAGAAGCCTATAAAAGACTCTTATCTTACCTAGCAGAAGCTGGACAAAATGAGATACAAAAACTGGAAAATGAGACAGATTAGCAGTGTGCTGGTGATTAATTCTTTCCCCTTGGATGTTGTGACACTGTCAATACCTAAAGCTATACTCTACGACACTAGACAAATTCTTTATCTTACAATGGAAATACATTTATCAATTTTGTGGTTGTTTTTTCCCCCAATTTATGTATTCATTTCTGTGGTATTTTAATATTGTCATGCATCTGAAAATTACTATACTGATGGAAGGCAATTGAAAGATACAACTAATTTATTACCTATTTAGATGTCTATATGAACAGAGCCTGTATGGCAACATACAAGACAGGATTTCAAATAATTAATTTCACAACTGAGTTTCCCATTGAGACCTGTCTCTTTTAACGGTGTACTTTTCAAAATCTTATTCAGTCTATTCTTGAGAATATCTTAACTTTATACTTTCTAATTTATTATTTTACTAGAATGAGAAAAACCTGTGCTCATTAGTACTTAACTTGTTGAATGCAGTGTATTCACTAGGAGTTGTGCCAATATGATGGACCTAGTGTTAAGAGACAGCTTGTGTTTATCTTGCACAGAATGTATATAGCTGCCTTAACCTTCCACCTATATTAAACATTTAAGTCATTCAGATTCCAGTGTAAAATGTCTCTGTTGTCTTTGTGGGCAATACAAGGAAAAGAATTCCTGTTCTCTACCTTTTCACTACTATGTTGTTAAAATTAACCCATACTTTCCAGGGATCCTATGGACTTTTAAGTAGTCATGTCACTGTGAGAGAAAGAGACGGCAGACTTCTACTGAAAACAGTTGTCATTTGATCATAGGCTAGTAATTATTCCTGTTGGCATGAAAAGTTGGATCTTTCAAAGACTTCACTGTCTTATGGGTCTTTCCAGGGCAGATCTAGCTCTGTTAACTTTTTCTACATTTTTTTTCCTAAAGTTTTTGGGGAACTTTCATTAATGGCTGTGGTATCCACATTTTTCACTTCCCTCAATAATCAGTATTTCTGAAACTACTTACTGGACTTTGGGAGTGGTGAGGTTGCCCTTAACGGCAACACTGGTGAACAGGCTCTTTCTTTTGAAGTTATTCACATTTTAACTTTACAGTGTTAATGGGAAGCAAAGATTATTTTTGTGTCTAATAGCTCCACAAAATCCCTAAAATCTTGTTCAGAGCAGCTCCTCTTTCGTCACAGTAATCTTATCAAGTTGAACTAGATAATCTTCTTGCTTAAATGGGCTACAGGTACTTCAGATAATGCAGTAACTAAAAGCCTCTTTAGGCTACTTAATAGCGCAGAACATAGAGGTTCTTTTCATTATGAAAGTGACTTATTGAACTTGCATTGTAGCTTCTTGTAAGCTTCTATACCTGGGAGAAGTTTTATTCATCTCGGGAGGATTGTGCTTCTAAAATACCTTAAAAAAAAGCAACAAAAAACCCCACAATCCAACCAACCAAACAAAAAAAACCCAAAACCACCCCTCTCCAAGAGACATCTCATTGAAATTTGAGTCCTACCACCCAGTAGATTACAGAACAAATTTCTTACTGTAGTATTACTTCTTGAATGTAAAAACTGACTTTTAAAGGATAGAGCAGATATTATAACAAAGCATTTAATGATGTGTTTGGTAGGTTGTTAAAGACATATTTAATACAATCTGTAGTGGTTGAAAGTTTCTGAAAAAGCAACAGGACTTTATGTAAATGTGCAGCAGCTCCTGCTGCATAGGAAACTAATTTAAGCAGTTTGGAAATTATCATTCTTCTCTGTCACAAAGTTAATGTGAATGGAAATACTGCATTTTGCATCATATTCATCAACCACTGCCAAATGGGCAATCTGGTTTGGTCTATTTATTTGGTATGGACATTTGCAGATGCGACTGGTAGTTCCAATAATATTAATGAGAGGAGGCTTTCAGAGTGCTAATCTAGGCTGACTTTCCAAGCATACACCAAAACAACAGTCCAAAACCAGTTAGGAGGAAAGAAGAAAATGGTGATTCTAAGTAGAATATAGAAAAAAACCTTGAAAACTAAAAGAACTTATATAGTATGTCTTATTCGATGCTGTCTGTATGAAAGCTGCTTAAGACAATGCACATTATTTGAATTAAACCTTTCTGTAATATTTTACAAATTAGCAGTTTGGTTTAAAAACTTAAAGAGGGCAGATTCAGACTGGATATAAGGAAGAAATTTTTATTATGAGGGTGGTGAAACACTGGAACATTTGCCCAGGCTGGGGGTAGATGCCCCATCCTTGTGAACAGTGAAGGTCAGGTTGGATAAGGCTCTAAGCAACCTGATCCTGCTTATTGCAGGAGGGTTGGACTAGATGACCTTTAAAGGATCCTGCCAACATAAATCATTTTATGATTTACAAATCTTGTTGATGTATTTGCTTGAACAGTCAAACATTACCCATCAAGAACAACCCATCTTACTACTACAGCTGGACAGACAGACACTGCTGCAATTCTTCTTCTACCATCTCATTCAGGCTTCTATGTCCTCTTGCAGTCTCAGAGCACAGCATTCCACAACCTACTGGGGGTCCTTCCTTCATTCTCTTCTTTTCAGCTGGCACCCACACAGGCTGCTGCAGAAGGCAATTGCTGACCATCAGCCTGTTGTCTCACAGAAGTGTCCATTATTAACAAAGGGCTGAAAGGCAAACCAGTGTGGGTACAAGGCAGTGTGTTAGAGACTGCAGTGGTCAGTGTTAAAATCAGATCTAATGTGCCAAAGCCACACGCTGCAGGTGAGCAGGCTGATTGTACTAACAGGTAACCACTCCAGACAGCTTTGTGTTGCCACAATTTTGGTCTGAAGTATCACCATGAAGGGACAGTCTGATTTCTGTTTTTATAGACTCTTCCTTTGACCTGCATTTTGGTAGCACTAGGGCACCATTTTACTTTTTGGATGGAAAGGGTCTCTTACAGTATGTTGTTTAAAAATAACACTGCTTGCAAGGATGGACATTTACTGCAGTTGTAAATTCTGCAACTGATGGTGAAAAGATGCTGAAAATAAAGTTGTAGCTAGAGTACCTAGTTCAGAGAAATTTCATAATTCAAACCCTTCTATATAATGAAAAGTTGGTGGTATTCAGCCATTTAGGATGTTGTGGTTTAACCCTAGTCCAGCAGCCAAGCACCAGCCCATGCCCCCACCAGCGGGACTGCGGAGCAAATCAGAAGGGTTAAAGGTAGAAAACTTGCAGATTGAGATAAAAGATTGACTAATAGGGAAAGCAGAAGCTGTGCACACAAGCAGAGCAAAACAAGAAATCAGTTCAGTGTTTCCCCATAGGCAGGCAGGTGTTCAGCCATCTCCAGGAGAGCTTGACCCCATCACACCTAATGTATACTTGGGAAGACAAACACCACCACTACAAATGTCCCTTGTACTTCCTATACTGATCATAATGTCCTATAGTATGGAATATGCCTTTGGTCACTTGGGGTCATCTGTCCCAGCTGTCTCCTCCCAACCTCCCATGCATTCCCAGTCTCCTCACCAGCATGGCAATATGAGAAGCAGAAAACACCTTGGCTCTGTGTATGCCCTGCTAATCAGTAACAAAAACATAACTATATTATCAACCCTGCATTCAGCACAAATTAACTCTACCCCAGCCAAAATTAACAGAAATCTTAATTACTTGCAACTACGGGATCACTGTTTGGCAGTGGATTTTTAAAAAAATATTTGATTTCAGTAAGCATTTTTCCCCCCCAGGCCTGGTGTGCGTTTTGTGACCAGTGTCTTCTTTCATTTAGAAATGCTAATAATGCTGACAGGAGACCTGTCTGAAGGACAGAGGGCATGAGCCTTGCAAGCATTTTCTATGCTGATCTTGTTGGCCAGAGGACTGTTCCAGGATATAAAGGAACTACTACACCCTTTCTTTCTGCAGTGTATAGAACTGAAATCTGAACAGACAGTATTTAATTTTTATATTTTCCCTATTCCAGAATTCAGGATACCAATCACCTCTGACCCATTATCATCCTTGTGATCTGAAACAGATGTCCAGCATATGATGAACAATGGCAGGCAGAGGGAAGTCTGGCTTATCTTACCTTTAGTAACCTTCAAATGGTAACAAAAAAAAGACACCTTCTGTTCAGAATTCACATGCAACTTCCATTAGTCCCACAAAGTTGTACCTCTATTTTATAAGAATTTCCTATTTGTTACTGTTATTAAAGAGCAGGAACACAGTAATCTAAATTACTCCTTGCTTTCATTTTCAATGACAAAAAAAAAATAGAGGGGGAGAAGGCACTTGTTTCAATGAAATAGCTTCTGAAATAGAAAAATTCACATCTTTGATGCTGGAATAGGGCAGCAGACCTATGGAAGGAATAAGGTTCTGCATATCTGTTGTAACTGCACAGAAGAGGAGCTGCCAATAGCATCCACTGCTTGGCCATTTAAGGAACTTTGATAACTGCCCATTTAATGCAATATATTTTCATCAGGAAACAGAAAAGAGGTTTTATTGCACTCTCGTTTTCCTTCTTTCAGTAGCTTTTGAAAATTGTGTATGCAATGGGTATTTTCAGTTTAATCATATTTTAGAATTTCTAACTATTACTTAAAACTCAAATTCAGTGTAATCAGCCCATCTGTTAGCAATGGTTATAAAATTATGTTGAGGATTAAAAATCTGATGCAGTGTCAATATGTCCTAGCATAATTAAGCTTGTTTTATGATGAATGACTAGGATATGGCTTTTGTCTTCTTGAGCAGCTTTAAAACGGTAAACCTTTTGCAGGCTCAATGTATGACATGTAAAGGTATGTACAGAAAAAAAAAATCGTAAAAACTCAGACCCTGTATTCATGGATGGTGTATCTTTACAGACTTTTGGAAATGCTAGCAGAGTAATTCCACATCACAATCAAATTCACTGCATTTTTCAGTCCTTCAAACATCCATCTATCTTGGATCTACCCTCCTCCTTGTAGAATGACACCAAAATAGAAATTAAAATTGCAAGTTTAAATTTATCATTTGTTTTAGAAAGGCCCAGCATGACCTGCATAGGCACTGGTAAAAAATTAGCACAGCATTTACTTACATGAATTGAGGGTATTGCTAAAAATACTTACTCTCTTCTTCAGTACTTGAAGCATTGAAACATTAACGTTTTAAGCATTTCAATTCTGGCATTACTGTGCAACAGCTATATCTAATCATCTCTATTGGAAAACCATTCTTTATGTGGACACTTTTTATCCCTTTGTAACATGTCCTTGGGGGGAAAAAAATGCATTTTGCAAAAATAAAACTACATAAGCCCTTTATATGGTGTCTGTGCTGAACTTCCTGCAAAGTCTTCTTCCCCTACAAACTCTGCCTGCAGATGAAGTGTTTTAACCTTGCCCTCTTAATTTATTCTACATTCTAATTTTCAATAAACAGATGCCGCCTCTTTTCGCACTTGTTTCCACATTGTTCCACATTCTGCCTGTGTTGTTTCTGCATGTGTGAATATTCAATTATCTATTTCTCCATGATTCTGCAACTGATGTACTAAATGTCTGTACAGGTCGGGGGGAGGGTAACTGGGGAAGGCAAAACTTAAAGGAAAAAGAGTTACAAAAGTTTTAGCTATTCTGAGTCAGATACTTTGCCCCAAAGCTGCTAAATTAAGAAGAAAGTCATAAGCCACAAGAAATGCAAGGATTACAAAGACATTAGTGCACAGAAGCAGAATTGCTGCACGCTAGTTCATAACATGTGAGTGTGTCTTTGGTCTGGGTGTGAAATGCTCAAGAGACATCTAAGGGGCAGAAGGGGCTGTTGATGCTGCTGCTTGTCGAAACTGGGTATTTTCTGGATAAAAAACCTCAAAGCTGTTGACTCCTTTATGGTTATTTATAGCTAAGAGGAACTGATAACACATTTTAGGACTCAAAGGTTAAATATGCTGTATAAAGGATGGAATATTACTCGTTATGGGAGTGGCCCAAAAGAGGCAATCGGAGAACGGCTCTTCAGTACAGCTCTCAAGACTTCGTGGCCCAAACGTGTTAGTTGCAGATTTAAGTAGCTTTAATGTGTAGATCTAAGAAATTCAGGGCACAGAATTGTACTGTCTTCCAAACTGGGCATTTAGTAACTGCTGCTCTATTATTCACTTGTAAGGACACCTTCTCTGCAGCACTGTGAATTCAGATTGGTTGCAACCTGCCCCATGACCTTGTGAACCAGCAAGCATGAAAATACTCTTATTCTGGGACAATTTTAAGGCTCTGTGGACAAACTGAGCTAAATTGCATTTCAGAGATATGCACCAAAACTTGTGGGCTGGACAGGGACAAAGGCCGGATTCAGAGTTGTATGTTTGCCAAAAATGGTACAAAATTTAGAATGTCAGAGGCAGATCTAGAGCTCATGCACAGGAACCTGCAACTGTGGCAGTTTCAGAAGCCAGAGACACTCAGTGGAAAGATGGCAGAGTGAGGACAGGGTGACTCAGAATCTTCACCTCACTGGGCAGCCTTTGCTGGCAGGAGTCCTGCACAGCTGCAGGTAGCAGGCGAAGCCATCCTTGCTCTCCCACCCCCACTCTTCCCCAGCTGAGACCCCTCAGCCACAGCAGGGTAATCTGTCTGCTCTTGCATCCACACCATTCTCTCTTTTTACCTGGCAATGAATAACTGGGTTTTGCTCACCTGGTAAGGGCTATGTGGCTTCAGGTGCAGCAAAGCACCCCCCGTTCTGTCCTGTAGATCCTGCAAGAAAAGCAAAAGGACCCAGATAGGAAAGTGTGGCACAAAAACTTAGAGGCTAAGAGGGACTTCCCTGTAATCAGCAGAGCCTGATGATTAAGAGCCAGAGCAGAATCCTGACACTAGCAGGAGCATATGTGTTGTCCTGAGGCTCTGTGGCAGAGGAACCCTTAACTAGTATAATGCAATTGCACAGCTGTTTAAAACTGCTATTCACAGCACAGACAATTGGTGGTAACAACCGGCGCAGTAAAAGCGTCTAAAGGGCAGAACAAACATGATAAATACCTTTCTTGCCTTTCATACAGGGAACCAAGAGGCACATGCTGCTTTGCATAAGGAAGCTGCCCCACTCTGCTTCTCAAACACAGGTCACTGATGCCGCTTTCTGCTGCCACTCAAACAGTCGGCCACATTCATCGTAATCCCTTCCCATGTTCTCCAGAAGCAGCAGTTCAGAAATTATTCCATAGCTACAGCTGTGGTAAGCTATGAGGCCTAGGAATAAAAGCCTCTAAGCTAAGTTCAGGCATACAAATCATACTTTGCAGTATTGTCCAAAGGTGCACTGGACTTCGCAAAGGCTGAGAAATTAATCCTCCCACCACCTGCCAAATAGGAAGTGTATGTCAGTTCTGCCCCCGGAGCAAAAGCTGATCACCCACTTGGTGTGGTACCTCCAAGATGAGGCTCAAAGCCCCTGCACACACCTTTTGATTATTTTAGCTGCCCTCCTGTTGAGAATGAGACATGTAAGATGTTTGTGTCCGTGAAAGCCACACCTAAGTTGAAGTTCAAATACTTGCTGGGCTTGGGCCCTGCAGCCCACACAAGAAAACGATTTCTAAACTGCAAGTGGCCTGTTGGGAGAGCTGTCCCTTGCATGCAGATTTCCAGGAGATCAAACAAATTAAAATAAGAAACTAAAATACATCTTGATGTTCAGCCTATACAGATCCCATGCAGTATAGATAAAAGTACTGCCTGGATGTAGACTTGCTTTGTGCACAGAGGAAGGCAATGTTAGCAACTCAAGTCAGTGCACCAGGCAAAGACTCTGCAGTTGCAGCTCTGCTCTAGGCAATGAGAATGAGAAAGCTCAGCAAAAAACCACATAAAACATTTCAACCTGATAAGCACTGGAAAAGGAAAGGTGATGTTCTCTGAGTACACTGCCCAGCAGGAGACTGAAATGGTGAGAGAATTACCTCCCTGTAACCAGACCCTTAAAAGTTAAAATATGCATTTGATTGAAAACACTGCTCACTGGACAAAGTCAAACCTGGTCCTGCCCAGCAGGCATGGGCTACTGCCACAGCGTATTCTGCACAGGGCATTTGCAGAACCATCAGTAGGAATTTGATAGGACTGCTCAGACAGCACAGTGGCAGGGAGCTGATCAGCAGGTAAAGCAGAGAAGTGCAGAGTACCCATGAATTAGAAAGAGAGGAAGATTTAATTACATGCTTGGTTAATATTTACAAACATTGAAATTTTTGTTAGATATGTAAATAAAACACAGAAATAAGAGACAGGGACTGCAAAGCCAAGCAAAGCTAAAATATACCAGGTTGAAGTATTTGTTGTGAGCTGGCATATGCCTGGAGAATGGAATGGAGACACACTATATAAACTGAAAGAATAAATAAATAAATATTGACATTGTTCTACACTTGTTTAGCCTCTGGAGACCAGTGATTTGTGGGACCATATGTTGGACAAAATGAGATTGTTCATTGATAATTGTAAATGTGGTGACCCCTTGCAAACTGGATATTAAAAATATTAACTAAATGGCACATTTTAATTATATAGTAAGGAGGCTGATCTCCACCATTAAGACTGCAGCTGTCAGGAAGAACTGATCATATGACAGAAGGTAACATTTATTTGATAGTAGACCTTGGTAAATGACATCCCAAACAATCTTTAGATTCGCAGACAAACAAATTCAGTTCAGACTTGAGTTTGACCATGAGGCTTCAGCATCTTTCTCTTTCATCTGAGACAATTTTTATCTGTTCCTCATATCCTATAGGGCTTCTTTGTTTTTTAGTTTTGTTTTAATCTGTTTTGAAGTATTTAAATTTCAAATGAAGTATTATTAAATGAGAAACTGTAAACAATGGAGTTCGGAATTGGAAGTCAACACATTTGTTATTCTTTTTGCCAAAGGTATCGAGCAAGTTGCATAATTACCAAAGTATGATATCATCTTTATCAACATAAACAGCTTTCTATCGTCTTTGAAAGCGCCATTGGTGAACAACTGAACGTGAAGACTCTAAAGGAGAGCAGCCCAGGAGGAGCTGAGAGCATCCACAATGTCTTACTAAGTTGCATAAGGAAATGAAGTAGACACATAGCAAGTAGTCACCAGCAGAAACGCCAAATGCTCTCATGTATGTGCTTCTGTATCTGAGGCAGAGTAAAGAAACTGCAGACAGTCTTTGTAGCTTCCTTCCTGCCTATTGTGATCTGACTTTAAGACAAATGTGTGATGGTAAAAGAGCAGTCCATGTGGTTTCATTCTTCTCACTGATCCAGAGAAACCCTTCTACACACAGAGGTTGATGTTTTCCACCTCCACTTCTGATCTTGTGAAGTGCAAGGAATGTCTCACATTGTGCCGATCCTGTGGTGTGGCACTTGCAGAGTCTGAAGGTTGGGGCATGTGAAATAAGGAGCTGGAAGAAAGCATGCAGCTATTCCATTGGAAGCGAAGGGGAGTGTAGGCCCATAGAATACCTCTTCCTTCCCCTCCTTGCTAACATCCAGCACCTGCAGATGAAAGCATACAAAATATTTCAGCATCACAGAAGAAGGCTGTAACAAATTTGCTGGCACACACCACACATATGTACTATTAATCCACACAGAAAGGTAGTTTCAGATAATTTTTAGATTGTATTTATTGATCTGATGATTTATTTGCTGTCCTTATCATCCAAACCAAAACTGAGTGCTCAGGCACTCAGCAGCAAACAGTGACATTAGATCCTGCTTCCTGGCAGCAACGTGTAGCCATGCAAGTGGGTCACTCTGCACAGAAGGGCTCCTGCTGGCGCAGAGCATGAGTCATTTGTCAGCTTTGGTGGTATATAAGCAGCATGGAAGCTCTATAGAAGATGGAGATGCCAAATAAATGACTGACTTAAAGAAAGGTACATGCAAAAAGTGGATTGTTTTCTTCCAAAGGAGAAAGCAACCTCAGTTTTCCTCAATTTGAAGATAAAAGGGCTAGTAATGCTGGTTAAAGCCAGGCACTCTGCCAACAGCTGAGAAGGGGCAGCACACATGCTGCCAAATCACTCATTATACTTCTTTTCCTTTTGATGTGGGGATTGCGTCAGGCAGACTGCCAGTTCACAACTAGTTTGGGGATGTGGACAAATGTCCACTTAACATAGCAAGATCCCAGGATCATTTTCACTTGTCGCTAAGCTGCATATAAACCCAGGTGCAATACTGTAAAGTACCTGTTGATTATAAATGAGCCCACTGGTAGAGTACAGCCACCACCTCTATACTGTGCTATTACTCCATCTATAGCACTGTATATCAGCTAGTGTTATTGAAGCCAGTCTGAATGATTTTTTCCAACAAATTGTTAGGTATGGTATCCAATAACATAGTAAAATGCATTTATACTATGAACAGAACACAGTTTTAACTGTTTATCTTGCATGACCTACTCTTTACAAACTCATGCTAGTAAGTGTTCATTGTAAGATCAGCGGCTCAGCATCATAATGCATTTCCTTCTTATGCTAAGCCTTATTTGTAGTCTTATGGGACACTTTGGAAGTGAAATCCTAAACCCCCAAAAGTTGGAAGCTAATGAAAATATTGTTTATCAGCAAAAGTGCAGAAACTGAGACATAAACAAGAGCTTCTGTAACTGCCCTGCTGGTCAGAAGGCATGGCTGTGATGCAGAACTGCTTCATTCAGAAACCTGCAGAAAGATAAGAATTCCTAATTTCTGTACAGGAGTACCTGAAAGCCATGGATCTGTGGGTGAGCTGCTCTTATACAAGATGGGAGTGCAAAACAGTTTGTTGGACAACCTCCTGCCCACAGCAGGGATCAAAAAAGTTCCACTGAAGCTTAAAAGCAGTGAGCACTAGGGCAGGTTGCAGGCTGATTGGACTTGGTCAATGAACAACTCATTAACTCTGGCTGCCCTTCAGAAACACAGCTTGGAAAGAAAAGAAATTAAATCACAAGGCAGGCTGAAAAATTCTTAGCCCATGCCCTGTCATCCATTTCTGCAGCCCTTTTTCTTTTGAACTTGACTGTGTAACCTGTGAATATATACACATTATTTTATCCAAACCTTGCCAAAGGAAAGACAACTCAATCCTGGTTTACTGGAATATCTCAGAGGAATTGTATCTATTGACTCATCTGGAAGTATTTTTAATATCCACAGTATTTCCTCTCTCTGTTTATGCAGGTTCAGTAGCTGCATAAGAAATATCCTTAATCTCCTCACTTCACATGTATTTTCCTTTTTTAATAACTGCTGTGCAAAACTTATCCATGCAAAATTATTGGAAAACACTTTAAAAGAAGCATAAATCACTCACCTGGATACATGCCAAAGGCTCATTTGTCCAAATCGAATAGCCACCAACTAAATATATTCTACCGTTGTGGACAGCAACTCCAGACTCATTTTGACCTAGAGCAAAAAAGGAAATAGAAACCACTTTCAGTGCTTAATTAACCCTTTTAACACCAGATGTTGGAGTTCTGTAATAGGATGCAAATGCATCTGGCAGTAACTTGACTTTCAGAATTCACAACATGTCAGAGCGAAGGTGAAGCGTGAGGGCTGTTCCTTGCTCTCCATAGGAGCTCCGTACAGTGCTGCCCAGTGATGCCGCAGATGAGCAATGGTGTGGCTGTGCAGGGACCATCTGCTCTCTTCTCAGTGGCAGGAGTTTGCGTATATATGTTTCACAGGTGACAGGCACAGTCCCTACCTGCCTCTCAGCCACTACCAGACACAAACATCCAAACAAACATTGCAGCTAAGAGTGACAAGTGCACCTCGTGCTGCCCATACCTGTTCACCTCCAGGTACAAGTATGGTGAAAATGGCAGAAGCTGCTGCACAAGTTCATCCCCATAGGTCTCCTGAACAAGTTTGGAAGTTTTGAAGGATAAATACAGCCTTAGAAAAATCTGCACTCCAGAGTGCAACAGGCACATTCATTGCTAGTTGCACAGACAGGAAAAAAAGGCTTAGATGGCTTCTTAGGATGAAGGTTGTGGAACAACCCTCCCAGCTGTGGAGAGGCAGCTATCTCACATCATTTAGTAGGACAGGTCCTTTTCTGCAAAACTACTCTTGGTGCTACTCTACAAATGTGTCACATGTCTGTCTTGTAGCCCTGTCAGAAGGTTGAGGGAGGTGATTCTGCCCCTCTGCTCTGGTGAGACCCCACCTGGAGCACTACATCCAGAAAGGTTTTGTAGACCATTGAATGCCAGAATTGTAATCAAAAGTGTCTTGTTGGCTGATGACGGTCCATAAATCAGAAGGAATTGTAGCAAAGTCATGGTGTTCCACATACTAAAGGCATCTAAAGGGAAAAGAATTGCTGTTTCAGTTCAATAGTAGCAAGTTTCCCTTTTGCTGTGCAATACTCACCTGTCAACATGTTGAAGCTGCAACGCGTCCACTGGTCAGTGTCTATGCTGTAGGAGTCTATGTGCCGGACCAGGATCCGATCATTGTTGTAGTCAAGATCGTTCCCACCTAACACATAAAGTTTCCTTTGGACAGCAGCCATGGAGTGGTACACTCTCCTCTGCAACATTGGGCTACGGCTTAACCACTTATTCTGGAAAGAGAGAGAACTTGTCTCAGCACTGCTCAAGGACATACCTGTATTAGCAGTACAATAAGCAGAAGCACATTACTCATGTTCTTCTTACCCTTGGTCTAGAATTACAAGTGTCTTCCTCATATGTTAGACGTGTGTTGTTTAGAGCACTGACTAGACATACTGGACTTTCAACATGTGCTTTACAGTTCTCACATTTGAATTCATTAATTCAATAGTATTTCTTGCTCTGTATTTTTTCTGTCTAGATTATCAGGTTTCAAAAGTCTTTTTTTAAATTTGTAACTCAGTAAGAAATGCTCCTTAAACCAGATTATTAGGTGTCTCGTTTGTATACAGTGCTAAAATTATCTGTACCAATGAGCTCTGTTATGAGAGAAGGGAGATTCTTCTACCTTTCATTATTTAGAAGCTTATTTGATCTTATCCTTGGGGAATGAAGCAACAGGGAAAAATAATTTCCCAAAGAATCTTCTCAAATGATTCATGTATTTGGTTTAATGTTAACACTTTATTTGTGGGAACTTACAAAGTAACATCCTTTTGCATACTTTTCTTACTCATTAACAATATTCAAGGATTCTGCCTGTTATGGGGACAGGCAAGAAGCCATGGAAGATGAGGGATTAAAGCACAGGATTTTAAACCTAAGAAAACAATTGCTCCTGCTACACTTACCAAATCAAACAACTTGGCAACAGATGAGATTAATTTAAGTAGAGGAAGTTAAAATCTGTGAGGAAATTCATTGCGATACATGTGCTAACACTTGCAGTAACTCAAGGGCCTCTAAAACTTCTGCCTTTTAACCTCCACAATATATAGCTATACATTTCAATGTGTAATAGTTGAATATTAGGCATTAATGTTTGCATTAGTAGTCCAGTCTCTTAACATCAGACTATAGACACCATCTGCTTTGCAAAGCCTGCCTGCATCCCCTGATTATATCTTTAGCTTCCTCCACTGCAGTGCCTGCCAGGTGAGCCGCAAAGCGCTGCAAAGGCAAAGCAGCAGAGGGGCCTGGTGGGGTCATTTCTAATAAGCCGGTGTGTGAATACTAATCAGTGGTGGGGAGGCAGAGGTCACCCCAGCAGGCTTGTTGGCAGGTAGCTGTGTGCTCTGTGGCAGATGGCAGGCATTATCGACTCGCCACAAAGGCCTCGCGCAGAAGCAAGCGCTGGTGCTGAATGATAGAGTTATTGAGATTCTGTGCGAGATGCAAGCAGATGTGATGGTTTCCAGTACCCACCGTAAACAATATGCCAGCAGAATTTTTAAAAAGAGCTCGTGTGTACAAACATGAAGCGGACCTCATCTGAAGAATGCAAGTGCACAATTCTTCTGTAACTCTTTATGTGCCAGGCTGGGCTTCTCCCTGGCGACACAGTACACTGAAGTAGCCCTGCCACTGGTATTTTGGGGTGAAAGATACACAGTAGAGACACAGTATCTAAATACATGTGCCCCTCATAAGCAAAATAAGATAGCTGCCTGTAATTACTACTTGGATTTAGGACAGCCAGTATTTGTACAATCAATGCATAAAACTGCACCTCAAAAAGAAAGAGGCAGATGTGTCATTACCTGCTTTCTGCTTCAGGCCCCATATGTGCTATGCTTTATAAAGTCGGTGGGAACCACATAGAAGTATCTTCTGCCACAATTTGGTTCCAAATACACTAATCAAAACCCCTATCCTGCAATCAGAAAAGTCAATATTCTTCCATGTGGGTGTAAATCAGGCTATGCAACTCTGATTGCAAGCTTAGGACTTTTAATTCCTAATACAAGTAAGAGGGCATAACCATGCCCTAACCCTCTGAAGTGGTTACCGAGCCATGCTAACCTAATCAAAACACATACATAATGTATGAAATAATCCCTAAAAGATATTTTAGGTGCTTCGGTAATGAAATGATAGGCACCCTTGCAGGCAGCGGACTAAGTCACAGCCAGGTAGTACAGTTCTCAAAATATACAGGAAACAAAAAGGTTCATATATGCAATTCAAAGCAGAAATGCCAATGACACGGAATGGTTTTGGGACACTGACTTTGAGTCTACGTTGCCCAGGGCTGCTGGGTTACAAAAAAAAATGAACAAGCAAAATAAATACTGACAAATGCAGGGGATTTAAAGCACATTTCTATATTTAATCTAAGATGGTTCTAATGCCTATAGGCTTAAAAAACATAATAAGTTGTCAGGGTCTTCATTACTCCGTTGAATTCGCACATCAGTACACACTGAATTTAAAACACCACTAAATCAAACGGTCAGTGCTTTTAGCTTTAAAAAATCATTGTATGTATTTGCCAGTAGACCTGCTTGAAGTAAAACATTTGAGAAAAACATACAACACAGATACCCACCTGCTTAGGATCATAGACCATGAGCCTGTTTTGATACTGTGCAGTATTTGTTACTCCTCCTATGAAAGAGTTTATACAAGTTACATTTTTTCATATAAGCAAAACCAGGACCAAGATCAGGTACAGCAAAACAACCAATTCCAGAGCTCATTTGCTGACATAATTACATTACAATACCACCACTTCTGCTTACATTCCACTGCACTTTTTAATCTGGTTGCAAGGTAATAAGTAACCCTATTTGTCAAACATATAAAAACACAGGATAGCAACAAGAAACAACCTACACACACTTCCTTTGTAAAGCTAATCCTATGGGCTAAAAATGAGATAAAAATTCATCTGTTTTTAAATGACTGTGCATTCAGCCTTGTCCAAGACACAAAGATAAAACCCATCCCTATTCCAAGGAGAGTGCAGAGCGTGACAGTTTAAAAGAGGAGGAAGAGGTAGGCAGAGAATGAAGAGGTTAGAGAGAAGCTCTGCCTAACCAGGAGTATGACGTGGGATACCACCAGCAGCTGGAAAGCATGGCGCAAAGCTGTGCTCACCCATATATTTGAAAGAGATCCTGTATTTATTTTGTATTATAGAGAGAATATCTCCTGGCTTACTTGTGCACTTAGGTTGGAAGGTTCCTCCATAGCGACAGAAACAGCACTAGCACTTACTTTTCAATAAAAGTCAGAAAACAAGGTACAAAGCACCTCGGAAAAGCTCAGAATAGAGCCTGACCCAAGCAGATGCTGCAAACCAACTATTTACCTCAACACAGTAAACAGATGTTTAATGCCCAGTCATCCTGTTCTCCATGGCTTTTAAATGCCAACTCTCACTGAGTAAACATGGAAAACTTATTCAGTGTCAAGTCTAATCTTACCTGTGCAAACATGGTTCTTGAGTGTGCTCAAGCCTCTTGGGAAAACGGTGTCACTGCAGCACTGCCACAGGTCCCGGTCCCCCCTTGGCACCACCCCGGGCCCATGGGAAGATGGGACCAGAACTAAAGCCTGCAAGTTGCACCTCATCTTCATCCTACCAAGAAGTCTGGGCAGAACTAGGGCATGTCAGTGGCCACACACCAGTGAGACAACCTTTTCATATTAGTGTTAATGGTGTATGCCAATAGTGGACAAAATCCACAGCAATGAGAGGAAGAAATTTCATCTGTCATTACATTTGTTGATGCTCATCTTTTTGTGAGGACATACCCTGTTTTAGCCAGATCAGCAGCTCAGTGACTTTCATTCCTGCTACCTGAGCTATGGCCCACTTCCACTAAGGCTGCTGAGGTTTTTTTCCTTTGGTCTCCAAGCTCCATGCTGGGGAATCCTCATTTTGCCAGCTTGCAGCTCCAGCTAGGGCACTGTTTTGGTACAGAGCCATACCATGATTTTGAAGCAACTTCCTCACCTCTCACATGTCATTTAAGGGTGCAGGTTGGGACTGGTGTGCACTGAAGTTAAACCAGAAGATCTGCTCCAGATGTGCACCAGCTGTGCTCTGGTTCTTAATGGTACCATAAGGATGTGAAATAGTAACTGGTCCTTTAGATAGCTTTGTACCATCTGAGTACTAGGAACATTTGGGCAAGAGGACCAGAACAAATCCAGTCCAAAGCAAAAAATGTGAAGAGTACATGGAGTAAATACAGAGAACTCAGCACTGAAGTTTGGTCCTAATCTGCTCCTACTGGGTTGAGCTAATTGCTAACATAGAATTACACTGTGATCATTCCAAATAACTTGAGTGAGGCCAAGAATCTGATGAATGGATAGCAGAAACTACAGAATTATCTGTTTTAGAGTCTTATCTTCAGCTGCAGTAGCAGGGAGAAATAACACTGTTACTTGCATGCATCTCTGCAGGCACGAGCCCATGCTGGGCCCAACACATGGACAGCAACATAGACTCCCAGTTCAGCGACACTTCCAGGCTGGGAGATAGCTGGGATGAGATGTAGTCTTTCCAAACCATTTTCATCACACTGTGCCACACCCTGCCCATCACAGCACCTGTGAAGTGCACACACAAGGGCAGGCACTGGAAAGCAATGACTGCTCCAATGTCTAATCTCACAATCTGTTATTTGTTGTGCAGCCTTCACAGTCCTAGTGGCTGTCAGCCACGTGCACAAACCCATCTTTTCTAATATCTGTTTTGTAATTTGATTTTCTTGTACATATAGTTATTTTCACTCCCAGCATAATGTTTAAAATGAGATGTCAGATTAGCATTTTGAAAAATAAAAATCATAGTTATTTGGATGATTACCTCCAGAATGCTAAACTACTGGAGACACAATGCTGGGTCATGTATTTCCATTCCAAAAGGACACCTTAAACTGGGGGAGAAAATGTGAAGGAAGAAGAGAAAGGAGGGTGTTGCTTCCTTGTAAAATAATCAAATAAGCAAAATTATTTGCTTCTGTTCACAAAGAGCCCCTCACATCAAGTACACAGCTTACATCTTTTCCCCTGCAATATTGCTCATCTCTGGTGTCTTATCATTACATTCCCTTCACATACTGCTCTTCACTTTTAGATTAATCTGCCAAAATGAGATGCTAAGGATTTGCATACAGATTTGACTACACAAAAATAGATCTGGAATTAATAACAGTCTCTATATGTTTTAATTTCTTCTAGACTGGAGTACCCTTGCCTCCAGCAGTATTCTTGGCTTTGAAAGTCATCAAGCTGATTTGTCTGCTCTTAGGTTATGATGCCACATGCTGCTACACTGTCCCCTGCAATCAAAGTGCTCACAGAGATAGATTCCATGCCTTCCCCCTAACAAGTATATTTTATAGATTGGCAGTTTTGATCTCCCCTCCCCAGGGGGATAATCTGCATCTTAACAGGTTTCTATAGATACATCTGTCATTAAATATGCCATCTTATATCTGCATCAATTTTCAAACTCTAGTTCCTCCTAACTTTGAAGTGCTGTAGCAAAAGTTTAAATTTTTCTGCCAAAATTCAGATTTAACAAGTCTGCAATGTCCTCTTGAACTATTTTTTTAAAAATACTCCAGGCAGCTGGGAAAGGGCAAAAGAACAGCAATATGTCTCTTAAAAAATAGGAAAAGGAGGGGAAAAAAGTTTAAATGATACTAAAAATAATACATACTTTCTCAGAAAAAAAAGGTGTAATTCTGAGAGAATTTCTCAAACTTCTCTGCTGTGTTTTCTACGAGGAAAGGAGAGGATAGAAAGAGAGGCATGGTGACAACACAAAGTATTTAAAAATACAAACCATGCTAAAATTTGATGTCAAACAGAAACGGCTAATGTGGTGGTAACCCAGTATTAAGAGAAAAAAAAGTCTGCCTGGGTAAATGACAAAATATTTACAGTGTGGTCAGTGCTTGCTGGGTTTATAACAGAGTGATGGTTACACCACTTTGACATGAGCAACTTGCTCTGGGGACTCCAGTTCCTGGGAGGCAAGGAGCACCCCCAGGGCAAGTCCATGTCTTGCTCTTACAGACATGAGCACAGCCTCACAGGAAGCTCATCACCCACACTGTGGGCTTACAATGTTTTCACACTGCCACAGTCACTGTTACTCACTCCCTTTCCAGGCTGGAAACTTTGCTTTTTAAGCCCTCCAAGACCTGTAACTTCCCAACTCATGCATCAGTGCCCCTCCACATGGGGAAGTTGATGAAGGATTCCAAGACAAACCTTGTTCAGCCCCTTCCCACACATGGGAAACATTTTGCGTTGCTACAGCCCACTCAAACAGTCCACAAACTGCATTGAAAAAAAACCTTCGAGACATACACTTCCAAAATGACAGAAGGGTGGGAGGCAGTAGATTCAACACCATTTTCCCAAACAACAATTTATAATCCATATTTATAACACGACTCAGCAAGACCCCCATATGACTCGAGAAATCTTATCCAATCCAAATCCCCCACAAAATCTCACAACTCTCTCGGAAGTCCTCAATTGCTGCGCGAATCTGAGTTCACTGGGAGACGTGTAAAACTACGTGTTGGCAAAAGGCTTCCATGTGTATTCCTTCCAGCAAATCCAGGGAATATATAGAAACTCATGGCATACACCCCAACATGCTCTGCTATTTTAAAACAGAAATCTCTCCTCTCTTAGGTGTCTGTGTGTTAAACAAAAGCTAATTCTTCCTCAACATGCAAACCCACTGCCTCTTACTTCACCAGTCCAAGTGCAGTGAGTGCAGCTGAGTTGGAGCATATTCTCCCACCAGAGAAGTCCCCTGGAAGACACCAACAGCAGCTCTAATTAATGCTGTTTCATCCCAGATACAATCCAGCTGCAATCAAGAAGGGCACAAGCCCTAGGTTTGTCTGTGGACTGTTTTTTTTTTTAAATCATCAAAGCTGGATGTTTACATTACATCTAAGAGGAATCACTGGCATCAAACTAACAATGTCTATGATTTAAAAGTGTGAGATCTATTCAAATATAGTAATAATAAAGACTGGGCCACTGAGGTAATTTTTATGTCTTTGTTAACCTCCTGCTTCTGGTTAATCCAGTGCCAGCCATACCCTAAAATTTGATTTGGTTAGATTCTGTAAATTCCTATTATTCTAGATCTATTTTCGATAAAAGAATTTTATAAGCATTTTCTGAGAAAAAATCCTCTCTTCACAACAGCATACTGATAGTAAAGTAGTACTTTTCATCCCAAATCACTTAACAAACTCAGAATAATTCTCCAAGAGATGTTATCACCATCATTTCCTTGGCCAAAATCTCCACCATTATGGAAAAAAATAACAGTTAAAAACCAATAAGAATCTTGAATTTTGAAGAAAAATATTTATATCTCATATGAAATACAAATCAACTGTACAGGAATGGCTTGCTTATCCCTTCCCCCAGCTTGAGTTTCTGTGTGTATGCCAAGATGTGATTTTAGCTGACACACTTAAGGTGAAACAACTCAGGCCTCTGCAAAACAACAGCATAACACTTTGCTTTAAACAAGACTTTTCATGTGCTAATCTCTTGAGCACCTGAGGCAGAGGGGAAGCCTCATTATCCCAAGATGCAGATGCAGGAATGGCCCAGAGCTGGAGTGCCTGGCAGAGGTTTCCTGCCCCTCACTGTCCCCAGGGGCACTACACCTACAGGGTTGGAGAAAGGTTAACATGTATAGAAGAGTAGGTCTCCAGATTTGCATGTGCAGACCATGGAGGATGCAGGGAAATGGGCATAGTTCAAGTTCTCCCTCTTATGGAAAATATTTCCCTGCTTTTATAGGTAATGATTGTTAGTAATGTTGAACTTTGAAGTGTTTGGTGTATTTTTTTTCTCTTGCACTGAAATACTTCACTTTTGAAGCATGTAGCATGCAATTCATTTGTGAAATTGGTCATGGCATCAGATGTTAACTGGGGCCTGTAAGATCCCCTCTATAAAATTTCCAAACCATCTGCCTGATGCTGCAATGTCAGCACACAGAACTTATTTGCTGTGGTTTAATCCCAGTCAGCAACTCAGCCCCACACAGCTGCTTGCTCACTCCCCCCAGGTGGGATGGGGAGAGAATTGGAAGAGTAAAAGTAATAAAAAACTCATCAGTTGGGATAAATAAAGTAAAAGACATAAAGCAAAAGCCACACACACAAGCAAAGGCTTCCCACGGGCAGCAGGTGTTCAACCATCCCCAGGAAAGCAGGGCTCCATCAAGCATAATGGTAACTTGGGAAGACAAATGCCATCACTACAAACGTTTCCCCACTTCCTTCTTCTTCTTCCAAGTTTATATGCTGAGCTTAATGCCATATGGTACGGAGTGTCCCTTTGGTCAGTGTGGGTCACAGCTGTGTCCCCTCCCAACCTCTTGCCCATTACCAGCTTCCTTGCTGATTCTGTCAGGTTAAAAATGCCACAGAGGTGGTAGCAGCCCAGCAGCCCCTCTGTCCCCTGAAATATCACCCACCCAGCTCCTATTGCCAGTGTCTGCTTCCAGCATTTTGTTTCACCCACTTCCCTTCCCTGCTGCCTTTGCCATGATCTTAAGGTTATTATTTTTGAATCCTTGTTATGTTTGTCCCAAAGGAGCAGCAAAGTATAGCTGAAAAAGAACCTCAATAATAATAGAAACCCCTTAAGTCTAGTCTCAGCTTTTGATTGGCAAAGCCTTTAAGAGGGCAAGAGGCTGTAGCAAAGGCACTGAGTAACTAAATGGTCAGTGTGCATGTCATGCTTTGATGACTCTCTCCACAAATACAAGGGCTAGAAACTTATACTGTGACTATTTAATTTATTCACTCACTAAAACCTGGATACATTTTCATCGTTCCCTTGCCAGCTGGTAGTGGCAGACTGACTTTGAGAGCTCTTTGCTGATGACCTGTACTTCCCAGAAAAATCAGCAGGGATAGAGCTCAGAAACATCTCTAACTCAGACTAATTTTTTAATTACTTAATTTTAGGCCACATACTTCAAAACTAGGTTCCCTCCTGCATTATTGATTACTTTTATGCTAACATCTTATACTCAATGACTAACTGTGGATTTTTTTCAGCAGTGACTACAATACAATAAAACATCTCTCTGTACTGTTTCTCCAGCCCTGAATGTATATGTACCATGAGCTACATTCCAGTCCTAAGCAATTAATTAATAACAGAAAGCTAGCTCTAGTTATTACATCTCTATCTACCTTTCATTTTAAAATAACTCTATTCAATACCTAGAAGCCAGTTTTCAATCTGTTAGTATGTAATTCAGATCAATACTCTACTGAAGTGTAGCATAGTATTCTCTTGTATTTCATAATAATCTGTCAGAATTTAGCAACTCAAAACTTCCAAGCATTTTCTCATAAACTATCAAAACATAACTGAAAAGCCCTGTCTATCTATCTTATTCCACTGCCAAAACATCGTGGCTTTACAACAGAAGTTATGTTGGTAGCATTTGTAAATATAAATGGAAAAATACTGACAAAATATTTTTGTTGTTTTGCCCAGTTTTAAAGAGTTCATTTAATAGGCTTCCACTTACCTCTTTCCCTGATTCTACAGCTCTATTAGAGGTATATCCTTGACACAATATCACACTGCAGCATTACATAAGTCCAGGTAGTATTTAAAACACACAGGCAGCCATGCATTTCACCCATGTAACTAAGAACGTGAATTAATCCTCAGCATAATTTTCCCTTTCCTAGCATGTCTGGAAAGAATAAATTTAATCTTCGGTGAGTCCCATATTTAACTTCAAAATCCCTATCAAATAATTTCTTGTGTTTTGGATATTTTGGAGTTTATTTTGGGGTTTTGTGGCATTTTAGGGCTTTTTTGTTTGTTTGTTCTTTTGGGGGTTTTTTTGTTCGTTTGTTTTCAATTAAATTAAGGCAGAAATTATTACTTTTTTCACTTACAGGAGGTAAGATCACACTGATGGATTTCTAGTGCACATTTAATGATTTTATATGAATATGCTTAACACAATTTCCTAAAAATCCCTGTTCTTCATAGAAACTGACAAACGTAAACTGCAATTTGGGGGAAAAAATAGTAATCAAGACACAGAAGTAGTAACATCCGTGTATTTGAAGTCCCCACCACAGAAACACATCCTTCTCCACCAATAAAACAGGAAAGGTAGTGAATAAAGAGGATAATGCTCTGAGCACACCCACCTGGTTCCCGTACCTGAGTCTCCCTTGAGGATTAACACACAGCACAAACTCTACAAGACTCTGTAAATGGCAGTTCCTGAAGGAAACGATGCAAATACCTATCAGGGATCTTGGGTGATTTTCTGCATTTGGTCCTGCTTTTAATTCAAAAGTCATCATTCATGATTTTAGTGTATATTAATAACAACTGATACCTGCTAACTCCCCTGCCAATGCTTAGAAATCCATTCCCATGAGGCACTTAATCCATATGGATAGAAAGGTACATCTGCTAACCTAAACAACATACTTGGAGAAGCACAGTGAAGGCCTAAGTAGTTAACTTAATTTTCCATTCGTATACCATCTTTTCACCAGAGGCATTCCAGACCATATTAAAATCCCCAGGGGGTATCTATGTTGAAGATGCCAATCACTGAACATTTACCTCAAGGGCTGGCCCCATTTACTTATTAGCTTTCTTAATAAAAATTGTTACTATATAACCTTCCACAGCACACATCTTAATAAAATGAGAATATATTTCTGTCAAACCTTCCATAAATGCTATCGACCATTTTCAAAAATATAATACCAAAAAAGTCACTACAAAGACTGAATAAACAATGTCCTCAATTCCTGTCAATGTAACATAACAATATAATATGTAACATAAAAACACCTCACACTCAGTTGAAAATGATATGTTAGTCTAGGATTATAAGGCCTATACATTCATCTATCTGTGCCATAAAGCTATGATTACTTTCAGACAGTCCTGTGCACTCATTATGGACAGAGTCATGGATGATTTCTAAAAGGTCATACTGGCCTGTTAAAATATCCCGAAGAGCAAGTGGGAACAATTCATACATCTGCCTTCAAGCCCTGGAACAACACAAGCCAACAAGCACTTAACTTTACATTTCATTATCAGGAGTAAAGGAATCATAGAATATCCTGAGTTGGAAGGGATTCACAAGGATCACAGAAGTCCAGCTCATGACCCTGCACAGGACAGGCTAAAGAGTCACACCATGTGCCTGAGTGCCTTGTCCATGTACAAACACTTGTTGAATTCTGTCAGGTTTGGTGCTGTGACCACTTCGCTAGGGACCAACCACCCTCTGGGTGAAAAACCTTTCTGTAATATTCAATCTAAACCTCCCCTGACACAACTTCAGGCCATTCCCTTGGGTCCTGTCACTGTCAAAAGTACCAGACCACACTACACAAACTGTATCTTCTGTTTGTTTGTTTTTAGGAAGAACACAGAATTTATCATCTGAAATTTGTCCAAAAGTGCGTTATCATTCCCAGTCATTTAATTTATGAATGGCAACTATGAGATAGCATATATGGTATGTGCATCTTTGAAACACAGAGAGAGACTTAGAAGAAATAAAATATTGTATAGGTACCTTATGCTCCTATACTTCTAATCAAGATTCAATTCTTTGAAATACTCATCTCCTAAGACAAAAGTTATCATGACATATAAACCACAGAAGATTTATCAGTTTAATTCAAGACAGTATTTTTGTATTTTGTTAGTACCTCAAATTGTGTGAAACGTTTTCTACCTGATATCCAAAGAAGTCCATCCACCACATATCCTGCATGGCATGAGAGCGACCGATCAAAGGACTGTACAAAGGTCCACTTGTTCTTCTTGGGGCAATAGCGTTCCACTGTAGGTAACACTTGACGCAATTCATTTCTGCCCCCTACGGCATACAGGTACTCATCCACAGCTCCCAGCACAAAGTGTTCCCGACAGTTCTTCATCGGAGCTATCTCAGCCCAGGAGTTAGTGCGGGGGTCATATCGACAGACAGTTCTCACCGCACACGTGCGCCCTGTGGAGTGCTCTGCTTCTCCACCAGCTACAAAAAGAAAGTCTCCCATGACAGCAACACAGTGGTGGCTTCTCCCTACAGGCATAGGTGCTAGCTCGCTCCAGTTAGCAATCCCTGCGATATGAACGTTCTCTTGATCTACCGGATTGAAGTATCGCAATTCCTTCACTTTACAGACTTCGCGTTTTTTCCCCCCAATAATGTAGAGAGTGTCTGACTGGAAGCGAGGTCTCGTCCTTGCAGTTTGCCAGACTGGCTGTGCATAGACGCTCTGGTGGTAAGCCAAGGCCTCATTAATGAGTGCTGTTGCTGTTTCACTTGCTTGGACAAGAGGATGAGTAAGAGCTACAGTATGCAGTGTATCCACATCCATAAGGCCAAAGCGGACATACTGGAGAAGTTCATCCAGGTATTGGTAACGGCAGTTGTGTTCCAACCACCTCACAGCCAGCTAAAAGTATAGGGAAGGAAAGGAAAAGCAAGACACTGATTATTTGTGTACAATTCTGTAAAAATGTCTTCTTTTGTAAACTGCTTGCATTCCAAGAGCAGCTATACACTTACCTCAGCAGCAGTATCTATCAATCTAACAATCAGTTATGGAAGTCTATTAGTCAAGAAAAAGACACCTACTAAAGTGCTACCTATAATGTACATAGAAAAACATTTTATTGCACCAGCCGCTCTAAAGAATTTCCACAGTATCATCAGCTGGCACTACTGCTATGCAATACTCTTGTCATGCAATCTGCAATGCTGTAGACCTTAATATCTCTAAATCAAGCTGATGGAGTGATAATATAAATGTAGGAACTATGGGATCACTAGATACCATAGGTACAATAGAAAGAAGTAAGACTAATGTCAGAGGATTAGAAAGAAAAGCCTTTTCTTCCTTCCATCTTTCATTCTATTTATGACAAAATGTTGAAGGAATATAACACAATACGTACTGAATCCTTTAATACTTTTTTTTCTTCTTCATTTATTTTATGAATAAAGTGGAGGAAGGTGTAAGGGGCCCAAAAACTAAGCCAGAGAAGAGAGAAGCACAGAAGAGGCTCTGCTAGTTTTGGGCTGACAGAAAGCAGCAAGAAAAGCCCCTAAAACTCTTCAGCAATTGCAGCTGGTATCAACAGCCCAAATTAAACATAGCCTCTAAATCACATAAAGGCTATAGAATCCAACCGAGCCTAAAGAGAGGCTAAGATGAGTGTAAACTATTTCAGGAATTGTTGTATAAGTTATCCTTGAAAACCTACAGTAATGAAGATAGCCAAACTTCCTCAGAAAAGCCATTCCCATGCACTGTCCTTCCAGACAGATTTTCCTCTTACCTCTGCAGGAGCTCTAAACCCTTAAACTCACTGCTCCATTTTCCATCTTTGGGTTTATATTCCAGAGTTCTGGAATACCCACAGCAACCCTTGAAATTGATTCATCCATACAGGATGAAAAGCAGCCTGCTACCTTCCTTTTTAGTTCCACCTCAGATGCATTTTAATATATGTGTTGCGGTTTTCTCTTTGCTGAATGAAAAAAGTATCTCAGTGCATCTTGGGTCACATTTTCTAAATCTCTGTTGTACACATTTATTATTGAAAGGAAACAGCCCTCTTAATGCTTGCTATGGAAAACTGGAGACAATATTCCTCTTAAGGCTGTAGGAGTGAATAGGTTGGACGAATCTCTTTGATTCTAAAAATCTATGCCATTCTTGTTTGTACATCACAATTCAGGACTGTTGGCGCACTATGATACTGCTGATTCACTCTTATGACTGAGTACTATTCCCATCTGTTGTTTTTTTTTTTTTTAATTTCTTTTTTTCTGCAGAACTTCCACAAAGTGTCATGCTTACTCTGTCAATACTGAACTCTCTACTATTTATTTCAGGCCACTGATCCAGTGTGCCAAGATCATTCTCAATCCTAATCGTACTTTTGAAAGCACTTGAAGACCATTCCACCTTCCAATTTTCTGAAAACATAAACCCCATATTATTCTTTCATCCAAGTCATTATCAAAGACATTGAATAGTTCTGTGTAAGGACAGACTCCTCTCCTTGATATTTCAAATCATTCTGACACAGAACTTCTGAAGCAGGTGTTTCTAACTGGCTGCATGATAAAAAAAGTTTTGGCTAAAGTTTACTGCCCTGTACTGATCATGGGAACGTCACATGAAGGAGCTGAAAATAAAGGCTTCTGTTACTCATGGCTTTCATATATGATGTATTATATTTACTTCTGCTTCTGTATTCTGGCAGATGACAAACCAAATCCACCTTCTCAGTAAGATTAATTTGAAACATTTTTTCCCCCCTGTGAACCCCTGTGAAACAAAGAATCAATGAAGGGCATCAAAAATTGCAACAGTAGTTCAGTCAGTTAAATGTTGTATTGAGTTTCAAAATGCGCATTAGATAAATATATGTAGACTCGTTAGTAAAAAAGGCATTAACCAAATACATTTGAAAATGTTTATGGACTTCAAATCATTGAGCTTTATAGTTACATATTCTAAATCCACCAAACTCATGCGTCAGGTGTCTCCTACTGAGTGGTATTAGGCAACTCCCTATTCCGCATTTTAGGTCATGTGATTCCTGAAAGGCACTCTCACCATTTAGACACTTGAAACTGAAGCAAAATTCAGACTATCTTCATCATGCTGAAGGCATCAACAATTTGTACCAACTGGAAGATGTGTGGGTTGCTATACTGACATAGAAGAATTTACAAAAATTGAGTTCCTGTCTGTAATGACTTGCATCCAACAGACTTGCTATTTTTGGAACTATATGTTGATGCTTTTGCTCAGATGTAAAATGGCATCATGGAAGTATCACTTGTGCTACAATGACAGACATTACAGACTCTTTAAAAGACAGGCACTAATGTAAACCCGGTCTTGGTAACCATAAAGCTTTTAAAGGAAGTTTAATATTAATACCTGTTAATATCTTAGAACTTCATCCATCCTCTATTGACCTCCTTTTGGTCCCACAATAAATATTGTATAAACATACATTCATACCTTTCAAAAACCAGACACCTGCATTCACTCTGCATGTGGGATGTGTGATGATCTGCACAGAAGCGATGTACATCTCCATTACAATACATTTTCTCTGCTGTATGAAGTTTGACACAAGCAACTTGGTTCATACTGAGTTAGGTCTGTACAGAGAATAGTTCTGGAATTGCAAAAACTCTTTCACTGAAACCAATAAGGTTTAACTTTTCTATAAAGTCACAAAACTTCTAAACCATCACAGCCATGGTTGCAAATTGATACCAAGATTATGAGATGTATATGAGATATATGATTTTGAGAGATATATAAGATGTACAATCTATTTCCAATCTTGAGCCAAAACTTTCTCCATCCTTTTCTATACTATTTCATACCCATCTATCTATCCTGCATCTTTATGAAAACCTTTGAATCTTTCCAAATTAAGTTTACTAAAACCTGCTTGGGATTCTCTACATGCTGCACGGAAAGGTATCTTTGGCTTACGCTGCTTCCACCTGTCCCCTCTGACAAACAACTGCAGTACCAATGGGGACGGCAAGGTGAATCTCAGCCAGTCTTTTGTGTAGGTTGCTACTGGCTCTTACCAGACTCCACATTTCATTGCATTTTACTGTATTAATTAAGAAAGCAGGGCTAAGAACCCTGCACATCACTACATCATCTGGATGGTCTGTAAGCATTTGATAATCATCAGAAAAGCTCTACTGGGTGTTAGGAAGGCACCTGAGGTCTGCAAATCACAATGTGTTTAGAAGCTCCCATCCAAATCAACTCATGTTACTGTTCAAACACGATTTGACTACAGTACTCTGTGTGGCCCACACCTAATCTGTGACAGAGAAAAGGATGGAAGAGCTAAAAGCTATAATTATCTTGCTATTTGTAACAATAACGATTACTCTGTTTTTAATGCCATAAATTCATTTTGAGTCACTACTTAAAAATAACTACTAAGAATTTCACCTGCAAATGTAGATATTTGTATGTATATTTACAGAATACAGGACCAACTCCTGAATTGTGACACAAGGCTATGAAACAGGCGATATGGTTTTAGGGACACTCACAAACTGAGTCTTGGACTTCTACATTGGTTTTGCAAGCACATTGTTATGGTGTTCTCTTGCAGAACATGGTGCCTCGTACTATGGAGGAATGGAAGAAAACTGAGTGTGGGGGAATAGATACTCCAGTCACTGGATGGCTTGGCAGCTACTGGAGGGCTGAAAAAGTTCAGAAGAAAGAAAATTTAATTCCAAAACAAGTATTTCACTTGTAGTAGAAATAGTCACTAGTGGTCTGTAACACAGTTCTAAATTTCCTTCGGCGCAAAGGAGCCATATGTAATTCTCATCAGCATATGGTAGAGATGGAAACTTCCATGTACGATACCAACAAACATCTGGATATTTATCAACACAATCTTTTACACCTTTACTCAAGTTTTGTTTAACCCGGACTTAGAAACCTGATGCCTATGTAGAAACTCCAAAATTCACCCCATCTATACAGTAATTATAATGTCTATATTTTAGCTGCTTTGGCAGTAACAATTAGCAACTATAATGAGTATTGGCAAAATAAACTCAAAGCCATTATAGACTTTATGATGCTGCAAAGAAAGACATTCCAGCTTCTCTAAGGAGATACCAATAGCACTTGAAATTACAGCTGTGTTTAAAATGCTAACAAATAAGCAAGTCAAAAAAAAAGATATTATCCACAATTTTGAGGTTTAAAATATTTGTATCACTGCTAAATAATTTACAAAAATAAGGAAAAGCCTCCTTCAGTCATATAGGCAAATTCTGTTTAAACTGCTAGAAGCTTCTTTTCTATTAATTTTAATGTATGAATGTGTAAGAAAAGGAAGCTACAGCCCAGTGCCTATATCAACTTTAATAAATAATATATTTTGCCATATTCATCTTCTAAACTAAGTAAATGACAAAAGCAGACCCTCAGAAGGACAGGGTTTTCAAACCAGATTAATTCTCTTATTCTAATGCCTTAACTCAAAGGATTCTTCTTCTCCAAGGTTACATTATACAATTTAGCAATAGAGTACATTCTCAAAACAGAAAAGAGATGGAAAAATATGCTGTGGCACAGTTGGAGCATACATAGAAGTACACCTGCATGTCGGGTAGAGATTTCATTGCTTTTTCAACACCTGCTCCAGCTTCCAGCCCAAGTCACACAGCCTCAGAGCGCAGTCTTCCTGTCCCTGCTGTTAATGGTGTATATACCACAACATCCCACAGCTGGAGAGGGCACAGAGGCACTGGAGGTTAAAGCTGAATTAGGAGTTTCACTCCTGTTGAAGACAACCCTGCATGAAGTAGTTATTTTGGGTTGCCAGCTACCCCAGGAAGGAAGAGAGCCCATCACACCTGTGCCTTGCCTGTTCAGCATCCCCCTGCAATCCTTCTCACGCCACTCTGCTGGGAAATGTGCCAGACCTTCACTTGACATCACAGCAAGTTTCCTGATCAGAAAAGCCAAGCTACTTCATGAGTGCTAAAATCTTGACATACTCATACTTATTAAATGCAGGTTCACTCAGAAACTACTTTAAGTCACAAAGTCATTGTCAGGGAAAGATTTTGTTCACAGAGCTCCAAGAATGCAAACAGCTTTTTAAGCCTGGTCTCTGTGAGCAGGATCACAGGAACTCCACTAAAATCATGTTGGTCTGCTCTTTTAGTTAATGTATTTGTTGGACTGCAAAGGAAATATGCTACTTTATATTATGTAATATGGTGTCTAATAACTGAGATGGAGTAAAAGAGGGACAGTAGTGGAAAGAAGTGGGGGGTTGGAGTGTTGTCTTTTGGGGAGATTGTTTTAGCAACAACAAATACAAGGAAACAAATTTTCTAATGTTTTAAAATAATTAATTCACGCTGTCTCATTAAAATAAATGGAAATCTTAATTATAATAACTTAGTGAACATTCTCATTTTAGGAGAAAAGAAAATTTTAAATATGGAAACAAATGTTAAGAGATGTATTTTCCTGGACTGAGATCAGATATATGCAACACAAATTACCAAATTTGCACACAACAGTCTGATGACAATATACACCGAAAGAGAAAGAACCACAAATCTTCTTTCAATACAAGTCCCACCTGAGCAGTCCTTCTGTTTCTTAACATAAGGAAAATACTCTGGCCAGAAAAAAATAATAGTCAAATTAATATCTTTGTATCCTTAGCATATTGGTCAGATCTGATCCTACTGATTGATAAGCCAAAAAGAATCATAAAAGCAACACAGTTACTACAGCATTCACCTTAAAGGATCACCATGGGAATTTGTAAAAGCAAAACTTGGACTTTACTAGTTCAGTCTTTGAGAACCCTGGAAATACACATTTTGGCTCTAAACTTGCACATAATTTTACTGGATTTTATCTAATTCAGCAAGCCTCTAGGTGTTCCAGACTGGAACCTCCTGTCTCAAAACCACATCTCACAGTTGGCAATGAAGAAGGATTTCCAAAGGGCTTGAATCTGAATCTCTAAAGGGTCTTAAGTCCTCTTCTCTCTCTAGAGACTACAAAGGACAAAACCCAGGGGGGTTAGGATATTCATTTAAACATTTTATTTAAGTAGAGTGAACTAAATTGGTCTGTATCACTCAATTAAGAAGAAAAATATAAGAACTGTTGCTGAAAGGAAAAAACTCACCACACAACAAAATACACACACAATTTTTCAAAACCATGAGTTACACATGAATGGTTTGAGAAGTTTGTAACCACGCAGCCCAGCCTTCAGACTCTCTCTGTGATTTTTTTTTTCAATCAGGTACTATCTTTCAGTTGTGGTCAGCATGAAAAATGAATGTCTTAAGCCTAGATGCAGGAAAGCCTTAAAGACAGAAATCTTTTTCTTCTTTTTATTTTGAATTTAAAATGTGCACGAAAATAAGACTGTAATGAGCTGCATGTGGAACAATCAAAATTATGAGCTATTTGCATTTCTTTTGCACCTTGAGCCAAACAACTACAAAATTATGCATATGATTCTCTCAATATGAACACAGTAAATATTAATAATCTCCGAATCAACAATGAAATGCCTTTTGCCCCTGAACCCTGAAGAGAGACTTTCCAACTCAAAAAGTAGTGGTACAGTGACTGAGACTGCATCTACAAGGCACTGAGCTGAGGCATGTGCATGTAGCCTCTGAAAATAAAGCTGTGCCATCTCTCTTTACACAGAGACATTTTAAAATTACCTGTTTGTCAGTTTTACAAATGTGTGCCTACGTAAGCAGCCCCCAGTGTGGTGCTGCCTTGGCAAGCAGGCATGCTTTCATTTGCACATTCTGATTTTACAATTAGAATTAAAACATTTGCTCTGTTCAGGGTGAGCTGATAAACAGGGATTTTCAAATTTCCTTTTTTTTTTTTTTTTAATGTGAGAAATGAAAGAAAAATGTTCCTCTAGATGTATTATGCCTTTGGGCTCCATGTGAGGGAAGGGAAAAAAGACAGAGAAAGCTACTGTGAAGGTCACAGAGTGAAAGAACTTCCTCAGGGCACAGAATAAATTAAATCCCAAGGAAAAAATAAAATGTGATTTCTAGAGTGTGAGGCACAAACTCAAAATGACAATGATTGACAGCCAAACTATATCCGTGCAATATCGAAGACTGCACGTTCTCATTTACCTCAGTGTAGCCAGCAAGCGCCCATTAAACATCCGTCTGATGCCCAAATTAACCTTCTTGGCAAACTGAAAGAGGCACAAACTATCATAATCAACCTTTCATTATCACAGCAGCCTCTAGTTAAAGGGTCAGAATAATTGTGCCATCAGAGCCCTGATTGTTTTCAATCAACAGACGACTGGAGTGACAGCTCAGTGATGGAGTAGTTTGATGAAACCGCACCAGGCCTAATCAGAGCAGATGAAAGGAAGGCATGATTGGTGCAAATGAACAGTCGTGCCTCTCTTTTTCATTTACAATCTGAAATTACTCTTAAATTTACAGGGTTTTTTCTCCCTTATGAGTACCTCTGAAAGAATGTTTGACTTATTATGGGTTCTGACAGTGCAGAGTTATAAAACACAGGTAGGGTTTTCAGCCCAGGCTTTAAGTGGGTATTCAGCATAATTTTAACAAATTCACTCTTGAAAAGCACAAAATGACTAAAGACTTCCAATGACCTAACCTTTCAGTGCTGTTTGATTAGCAGAACAATTTATCACAGCTCACATTCTTCATGATAAGAGAAGATTAAAAAAAATGGGCAAAGATCTCTTGCAAATGTTTTGTCTTAGCCAATATATTTATTGCATTATTGCTCTCCTGTTCTCTCTCTTACACACACAAAAGGGGAAAAAAAAATTAAAGAACACTGCATTAATAACCCTTTTCCTCTTTGAATGAATAATAGAATTCAAGCAAGGTTTTGTTTGGAGAGGAAACCAGAGACCAATTATCATGCCACTGACAGCATCAATATTTAGTTTTCTGGTGGGTTGAGTTGTTCATTCCCACATTCCAAAGGATGGAAAATTAATCAATCCCACTAGGTGTTTCTTACCTTATTTATCAGTACAGATGCAGAGTGTTTCCCAAACGATCGGGAAACGGCAGGGGGGGAGGGGGGAAGGAAAAAAAATTACAGGGTGCTTAGGCAAAATTTGGGAAGAATGAAAGAATCAAGTTTCCTGCATCTCCTCAGCTAGTTCACTTTCTCTCCCAGACTCACACGGCTCCAGCCACGTGGCTTCCCATTCTCACAATGCTGATGTATGGAAGGCAAGGTAAATGAAAGAATCAAATTGAATTGTACCTCTGAAAGAAGCAAATATTTAAGTGCTGAGTGGTAAATCTTCTGTGATCTTGGTCATCATCAGATGTTCTCTAGTTTGTCAAGCATGACAAAATGCTTGACAAACCAATGTTCAGGTCAGCATGCCAAAACAAAAAAAAAGCAGTTTAGAAGCCAAGATTAAGATTTGCCTGAAGGTGGAGTGGATAGCGAAGTTTGATCCAAATACCAAAGGCTCTTAAAAATGTTACATTGTGCATCTCTTCTCACACTACAGAATGGAAGTTCTAGTTCCTCAAAAGTTTGGGGCCATTAGGCAGAACATTCTTTTGAAGATACACAAGTGCCTTAAGTGGAAGAAGCTGTGAGCAGACCTGCACATCTTTGCTGACACAGAGGATACCATTTACAATTACTGAAGTCTACTGTTAATGTACATAGATTGAAAGGCTCTCTGGTCCTTTTTATTTTTATAGTGAGAAAAGACTTAGTACTATCAGACAGCATGAAGGCTACAAACTAGCCCAATTAAGATTTGTTACCTCCTAGTCCTAGGTAAAAGAAGCAAGACTGCAGTTGCCCAGTTTGCCAGTGATTTGGCAAGTACTTCCTTCCTAGTGCTTTCACTAAGCTGACTGCTGAGTTTCACCTTTCCTCCCATTTAAAGTATTTAACATTTTGCAAGTATAAAAACACTTGTATGAAATATATATCTCCATGTATATATATATATACTTAGTGAACTCTTTGGAATGAACCCAAAACATTCCTAACACACCACTGAAGAAGGGAAGCAACAGTTTGGGAAGCTGCCAGCATGTGCTTTGTTAGATGGAGCAGAAAGAAGACTCAGAAGCAAACATGTTTCTCTACATAAATAGCAATGCCTCACATTCAGATTTCCCACCACATGGGATCACAGCACATATACAAAAATCCTGTCATTCTGTTATTTGTCCCCGGCTGCTACCTAGCCAACCCAACACCAGCTCTAGTTCCTCGCTTCATCAGTGGCTCAGGCAATGAAGAGGTAAGCCAAATATAAATGAGTTACGATTTCAGCAAATACAAGGCCCCAAAGAAAGATTAGAGAAGATGAAGTTTCATTATATCTGGAGGTGAAAGCATTTGTTAGTGTGTGTTCTCCTGACCTCTGATCAGTCTCTGCAAAAGCTGCATTGGATTTGTCTAGAGTACCAGAAAGCTCTTGGTCTGCTACGTAAGAAACCTCTTGGTTGGAGTTTGCTGGTTTGGGATCTAAGTGATGTGAAGAACCTGCAACTTTCAGAACATGAGCCCCGCAGTCTGTAAGCCACTTTGCAAGAGACAGAAATTTGATTTTAATCTTTCAGCTGAAAAACACTGCAGCAAGCAGAATTATTGGTTGAAATCTCTCGCACCAAAAGTGGTGCATTTCATGGTATTACACTGTGATTAAAGCAGAGGTACATAATGTAGCTGTATTAAGAAAAAAAAATTTATAAAAATTAATGGCATTAAAGTGAATCACAATGTAGTAAAAATACTTCTCAATTTTTCTCAAGTGCCAGTAAGACCTGTCTTCTTAAAGCATTTAAGCTGTAAATCACTAGTTGCCCAATTGCCTCACAGGCTTGCCAGACGAAAATATTGTCCTGTACAGTCTTTCAACAGGTGAAAGGAGGATACACTGCCTACACATCTTTGGCAGATCTTAGTCATAATTAAACAGCTTCACTAGTAACAATTTCAACATCTGTATTTACATTTCTGAAATTTTTAATAAATGCTTCCATACAACACCCTTGTGAGGAAGAGAGGAATTCTTCATCCAAAGACACTGTCCACCAGCCAAGTACAGTACAGTCCCTTCATTCTCAGTCCAGTGATTTACTGCAAGCTTCCTTCTTCCCTGGCGCTATAAAATTATAATGGCCTTCTCAAAAGGGATAGTATTTTATCAAAAAGGTTTGTGAGAGGGACAGTGTTAGTTCCATTTTTTATGTACGTGTTTCCTATGAAACACATAAAAACCTGTCAGATTTATAATAACAGTTCAAAATAGAATGTATGCTTTTCAGAATTGTATCCACTTCTTTTACACACTTTCTCCATTTCTTTTATTTACTGGCAATGAGATTAGGAAGAAGTCTACCAGGAAGACATTGATTAAACTCAAAGATGATATTCCAGCTTTTTAGACTCACAATAAAATAACTACGATCAAAAATCAGCTTTACAAAAGGCAAGCTGAACTACATGAATACATGACATTATATATGGTAAGGAAGAGTTGTTATAATAGAAAAACTGAACCTCTCATCTACTGGAGCTCAAAGTGAAGTAAGGTACAGACAGAAGGTAAACTCTCAGCTGTTGTAAATTATCACAGCTCATGGAAGTTTGCCATTTTACACCTTCTGGGGAATCTGAACTTCAAAATTATACAGCATTTTCCTTCCAAGTATATCAAAGCAATTTATAAGCAGTAAAACTCAAGCTTCTCCGAGAGAAGCGTACATTTCAACCACCTTCCCAAACCAGGAACTAAGAGAGAGAAAAATTAAGTGGCTTAATCAAAATCTTCTGTCCCTTCAAGCTGTCCAGCTGAGCCTCTTTACTCCACTAGAAAACACCTGTGGAGCTATGGTGCTCCACGCCATAGAGTGAAGTCTGGTGAGATGCAGGTATCTGAAACAGATAAAATGGTTCCCTAAATATCATCCAAAAAAAGTACTTGAGACTTTTTTTCCAGCTGAAAAGTACATTTCAATACAACAGTGCGTTTTTTTCTTAACCTTGGAGCAGCAAAGACAAAACTAGCCCATAGTATGCTTCAAGAGAAGTCCTCTCTTTTGTGATCAGGTCCTCAAACCATGGAGGAGTGTCCTCTACAGTCATTTGGAGCTTCTCTAGAAAGGCAGATCTATAAATGCACTTCTTGCACCCAACCCATTCTTCCGCTATGATAAAAGATGCAAGCAAGGCCCAGTGCAACCCCTGGCAACAGCACTCCATCCTTACAAGTGTGTGTTTAAAACCTGTATGAGCTTGTGTGGAGCTCCTATTGCAACAGACTTTGCAGCTACCCCACTACTCACAACCACTGTATTTTCCGTGCGCTGCAATGACTGTCAAAGCTGGGAGTGTACAAAAATAAAATAAGTGAGCTGGGACTGATCACACTGAAAAGGTTCTACTTACTCCTGCAATCAAGGTAAATTTTATTTTAATGAGATCATCAAAAAGGAGTGGGGAGGGTGACAAAGCAAAGCAAATATAACCAGAGCAAAGCAAAGCAATAAAAACAAATTCAGAATATGGTACTCAGAAATGGAATCTTGTTTTTTCCAGAGACACAATCTCACTTTTTTCCTTTGAAACAGCTCCAGCCATAGACAGTTAAAAATTACGAGGAAGCCACCTCATCATAAACATTCCTAAAATGTAGTTTCATAGATCAGTAAAACTTGCCTCTCTTTAATAATTGGATCAAATGGCAATAAGCTCCGAGGTAAAAACTTCTTGCCATCCATTTTCTAACTCATCACAAAATTCTCAAGTTTGGACCCTTCATAATTTGTTGTGGTGGTAGAACCAACACTGCTAGGTCCTTTATGAATGGTAAGTTTTTCTGAAGCTGCAAAGAACAGAAGTGTATATCTTCATAAACACATCTGTCTAGCTAGGGCTCTTGACTGTGATTTTATTTCAGTTTAAGGAGATCGAGGTTTATAATAGCATTTATCTTTTCTGAAACAGGGTAAGGACAGAGCACACGGGAGGTGGAAAAGGATCTCCCTCGCAGGAGCCACAATTTTGAAATCTAGAATTGCTTTTTTTTTATTTTTGGAGGAAAATTCAGGCTGACATCAAATGCATTGAAACTTTACATAGCCACATTTAGCATTAAAACAAGTTGCTGGTACATAATTTTAAGTGGAAATGACAAATTTTCACCATCTGATACACATTGTTTTTATTGCTATTCCTCTCTTGTTATTTTTACTTCTGAAATATATTTTAGAAGTGTGGTGGTTCACTATGGAGACAGGAATCTAGAAGCTTTCATCAGTAAAAATTGTTAGAAAATAAAATAGGCACAAAATTGATAAAATTCTATAAAAATGCAATTCAGCTCTGTGAAAATTAGCCTAAATGGTTCCTCGATGCAAAAAGATTCCTATTCCTTTCTTCCCTATTGTTAGGGTGTAATATTCTAGGGATTTAATAGGCAAATCCAACAAATCACATAAAAGGGTATCATTTTCTATAATAATCCTTACAACGGCTATACAGGACTCGTATGTCATTAATATCTTTGGTCACACACAAAAACGTATTTCAAAGTATACGATCTCCTTAGCTGGTTTATAAATATGCATGCTCTTAACATGCTGTATTACTAAAAAACCACTGAGGTCAAATTTTCCAACTGAAATCACAGAATGGTTTGGGTTGGAAGGGACCTTAAAGGTCGTCTAGTTCCACCTCCCCTGGTGTGAGCAGAGTCCATTATACCAGGTTGCTCAAAGCCTCATCCAGCTTGGCCTTGAACACCTCCAGGGATGGGGCATCTGCAACTTCTCTGGGCAAACTGTTTCAGTGCTTCATCACCCTCATAGTAAAGAATTTCTTCCTAATAGCTAATTGAAACCAACTCTCAGTTTAAAGCCATTGCCCCCTATCCTATCAGTACATGTCCTTGTAAGAAGTCTCTCTCCAGGTCTCTTGTAGCCTCCTTTAGGTACTGAAAGGCTGCTGTAAGGTCTGCCTAAAGCCTTTTCTTCTCTGGGCTGAACAACTCCCACTCTCACAATCAATGTTATTGACTTTGATTTAATCCTCACATGATGGGCTTCAGATTAATGCAGATCTCATTTTTTAATGATGAGTTAATTTTTCAAAATCAACTTATTGTTCTAAGAAAGCTATTTCTTTTAAAAATAAGTTAAACACTTAGAATCACATTTGGAAATGCATTTAAGATCCCACATGTATCTAATCAATTAGGAATGTCAAAGCTTCCCCACTACAAGATGAAAACAAACACAATTTTCTTATTTAAACTGACTAAATAATATCTGAAACAAACTGAAACACCAGCAACTGCTAAAAGCTGAACCTCATAAAATTCACACCTATACAGTTTCACACAAACATTAAAATAGGCTCCACCCCAAAGGAGCACTTTGAAAGCTTTACAGCACAGATTTTCACTTCAGACTGTGATCTTTCGATCTGTCATTACTATCCCACATAGACCTCTAGCTTGGAACCCACTTCACATTAAGGCTTCTGAAGATCTTTTTGACATATGTATTTGTCAAAAGTTCTTCCATTTCACTCTGGCATGAGGGAGTCCAGCGTGATCAAAGGAGTATAAGGAACCCTTTATCACAAGGCAATGAAACCCTCAGCTTTGCAGCTCACTTGCACATCTGGAAGCTACCAAGGGTGGTAAAGCTACCAAGGGTGGTCCAGCTGGAGTAAGCAAGGACATGCAGGAGTGCCACTGCTTTCCTATCGTGTTTCCTCCTCAACCTCCTGGAGCCACTACTGTCCTAGTCCTGGAACAGGAGTGATAGCACAGAACAAGAGCTAATCAGATCTCAGCAGTCATGCTGAACTAACCTGCTTATTAGCAGGTCAGGACATATGAGTGCAACTTTACTACATCTAATTTGTCACATTTACTTTATGTGCTTAACCCCAAAACTAGATTCTAGATACCTTAACATATTAATGACAATTTGTATGGTTTCAAAAAACCTAGAATCCAACTTTCTTTCTCCATCTTCTTTGGCTTTGTAGTTATGGATAGAATTTTACAGATAGAAGTAATCCTACAAGATCCCAAAGGAAAACAAGTTGAAATATGTAGCTGGCAATTCTCAAGAGAGCTTCTAATTTTCTATCATTTTCCACAAGCTTAAATCCACTGGAAACAGTGTTAAACACCTTTACTAGGATTTTGAAAGAGTAGAGATTATTAACATTTATATCTTAGAATGGAAGACATTAACTAAGACAGTAACAACAGACTGCCTCTTTTAATCACCCATGGTATCTGTGGGTTGTAGACTTTGTGTTATTTCTCTTACCTTAAAAATTAAAGTAATTTATATTTCCAACCACACCTGGTTTTCATACTAGCCTCAGCAACTTTTTTATGTAACCATATAACTGTATATTAATTCAGTTATATTTCAGATAATCTCCAATAATTCAGAGCCACAAAGAGCATAACAGTCAACACAAACCTCACCATAACAGACATATTCAAACATAGAATGTACTAACACAGAAGAAGCCTTGCTGTGTGTACACCTTGGTGTCCTGCTTTGGCTTTCTAAATCAAAATGCACATCCACTGCTTAGCTGAAGAAGTGATCTAAATTCAAGAGCTGTGGGTACAGCAGCCTTCCTAAATACTGGTGTGATGCTCTGTGCACTTCTGAATGTAATCTGGGATAAATAAGGTGAGGCAATATTACTCAGGACAGTGAGACAAAAGTAATGCTATTCAGTAATTCTCTATTGCTCACAGCAGTAGCTGGAAAATAACCAAGTTTTCTGATTGGAACCAACATGTATCAAAAAGAAAATTAGAAGAACACACAGTTATTCCTAACATTAACCATTATAATATAGAAAATTCCTTTCTATACTGCTATACTTGATAAATAACAATTACAGTATTAGCTAACATTTGAAAAATAGGAAGCAGAAACTTTTAAAAGTTCAGAACAAAAGCATACATAAAGTTCACAAAACTTTACTGTAAAGAACAAGATTAAGAGCCCATTAGAATTAAGGTAAGGCTGACAAAGGGGGAAGGTATTTCATAAAATAAGGGGACAGTGCCAACAACGGCAGCATTCATTTTCCCTTTCAGTCAAAATGCCATGACTATTACAAACGATGCAGAAATGATATCAGGAAAATAGTGTGTGACCTGAGCACATCAGCAGGACAGTGTGAGGTTCCATTGCTGACATTCACTGCTTGATCCACTGCATCCTGCATGAACCCTGTCTAGTCTGCAGTTCCAGTGGACACTGACCTCCTTGCAGACTTTGGGTCACAACTGTCAGCTTGGCCTATATAAAATGGATATTGGTCCTACAAAAAATATTGCACATGCAGTATTAATTCCACACAGTCTGGAGATACTGTAAGGAATCAGGAGAGATACTTATGTTTGTGAGGATTAGCCTTAGGAAAATGAAATGCACATCCTATCATGGGTTATGTTTTCATACTGCTCTGAGGGTAATTATGTGATCTTGCTTGCAGCTAGTCATGGTACATGCAGTGGATACCGAGATTCACAGGTGCTTTTATGTAAACTACTCATGAAAAGGTTACAAAAAAGAGGTGAAAGCATTGGAAAACAGGCACGGGCACCATGTTAATTTTCCCACTTAGCCTCACCAATTCACCTCAACCTTGCTATGCATCAAACTCCTTTTTTCTTTCCTACGCCTCACTTGATGAGAGGCTGACAGCCTCATTTTAGTGTGGTGGTTTTCTGCTTAGGGTAAATACTCACTAGGAGCAAGCATTAGACCAGACACTATTTCACTTATTGCCCATGAGAGCACTTAAGCTTATTTCTTGAACAGTGAAAGGCTAATATACTGCTTAAACATAACATTGATTACTGAGATGCTTTCCTTCACTTACTATTTTATGTCGTTACTTGTTTTGCAGTAAAAACTAAGTTCATGTTTAGCAAGGCAATTAGGTCACAATTCATCAAAACATACATATATCCCTGAGAAAAATGATTTTTGCTCTCTCCATATTAAAAATTGCTCTGTGATACCAAAAGATTGACAGAGAAAAAAATCAAGTACTGCACTGAAGGAATGGCAAGCTTGTACTGGAACATAACAACCCACTTCAGAAACAGCTGTTCTGCATAGGTAAGTGAGTGCATCACTGGAGATGAATGGAATATGTCTTTGGACCTGTCCTCAGCAGAGAACTGTTCCATCATAACAGCCTGGCACAATAAGTACACTGCAAAATATCCTACAGCACTGAACTCTGTGGGGTTTCTGCTGAAGAATATTTTTGGCCCTCCACAAATGCCACCAGAAAATTCAAAACGGAGCTCAAGCATAAGAAAAGGCAGCTGAAAATAGGGCACTTTACTCTCCCTTAGAAGAGGATAAACAAGACTGCAATAAGAAAATTATATTTGTATTATTATTTTTATAAAGGAGATGTTAAAAACTCATATTGACCTGTAACAGTGTAGCCTTTCTGTCATTTATTTTTCTATTTATTCATTCATATAGAGAGCAAACACTGGTTTTGCCCATCGCATCTGAAGTAATCAAAGGAATAACTAGTGCTGCACTTTCATACATGGAATATGTAATTCATGAGCACAACTTTAGAATTTACACACAAAGAAATTGAAAGGGATGTCTTAGGAGACTAGCCCCAGAAAAGACACAACACAGTTACATGCTTTCTAGCTGAATAAACCACTCACGTAGTTTCATCGACCAATTTTTCCTAGATTCCTTGCTTATCAGTTGATTACTAAGAAACCAAGTTGTATTGCAGAGTAAAAACAAAAACCAAAACCAAGAGCAAACTTCTAACCTCAGCTTCAGCATAAGTATTGACAAATACTAAAATTGATCTGCTTTTAATGTTAGCTGTTTAAAAATATATATATACTTTAAGCACCTACTTAACCAGTAGCAGAGATGGAAGAAACTAATCTATACTGATCTCACATTAAGACTTTTTTGCAAATGTGATTCAAGAATTCACCTTGGATCAAGGGCAGTGTTTAATACAATTAACACCTGACCAATGCTCTGTGGGGAGACAGAAGGATCCAGTTGATATTTTTATCTATAACTATTTGTATAATCTTTGAAACATGAATATTTAAGTCTTGTGACACTGAAGGTTCTAATAACAAACATGACACATAACTACATTATAGCTAAGGCTAACATTAGTTTTTTACTTAAATATTCAGCTTACTTTGTATTTGCTAAGGTTCCAACAACAAGGTCTCTACCACTATATTTCTCCAGCATGTTCCATCTTACAGTGTTGCTTACTTTTTCAATTACCAAGAGAAAGAATTCACCTGCTTCCTTAAAGCAGAGCCAGTGAGCCTTTCCTGTAATGGCCAATTATGAAAAGACTCACTATTTGCTTCATGATAAACTAGACATTTATGTCCTTGTCATGACTGCTTGCTGTGGGAAAAAAAAATGTGCTGCACAGGTCAGGATGAACAAGAAAACCACCAAAAAATCAGTTTCTTTCCCTCCAGTTTCTTCAGGATTCTTCTTTGGTTTCCTCTATTTTTTTTATTTAATCCTTTCTGTGATGCCCCTGTTTTAAGTTTACACATTTTTAATGCAGCTGAAAAAAAATAAATTTCCTATAAACAAAATAATAATTCATAATCTCACATGCTAGCAAAACATAAAAACTCAATATGAAAACAAATCTTATGTCAATTAATAACCATTATTACTGGCTTAGGTTACCTACAAACACCCTAACGATGGAGGCTAGGAAGTCACTCCAATTTCACAGCCTACGCAGGCTTTCTGGTGGGCTTTTTGGTGTTTATTTGTTTTAAGAAATGCATCATTATAGTCCTTGTCTATTTTCTCCACTTAAAATATGACATTTATATGAAGCCAAAGAGTCAGAAAAATCAACAGAAATTACTGAAGTAACTCATATACTAACACACTGTCATTAATGTTACTGTTTAACTGTCTCAAACTTGATTTGTTCACAGTTATATTTCACCATATTCAATAAAATCGACCAATTGTGAACTGGCAGTCTAACAAAAATCCAGAATATGACAGATAAGAGCTGCAGTCACTTCAGTTTAAATCACATTCAAGCATCACTCTGTGTACACATTTTGATGCATTAAAATAACTGCCTTAATCTTTATATGCATTACGATCAAATCACCCAGTGGACATTGGGAATTCAAACTAGTGTAAATAACTGTGCTCTGCAGACAGTGGCACCCTTTCCAGAAGTTCTCTGAATGAAGCTTTAATTTGTGCTTAGGGCTTCGTGGGAGCCCTACTAGCAAAGGTGCCTTGGGGACATGCTGAATTCATATCACCATAACATGCAAGCATGTGTGTGCAAGAGGCCACACTAGTCACAGGTAAGACAAATCAAATGGTAGCATCCCCCATCAGCTTTTCTATTATCTGCCCCACTTTGTGCCAATTTCCTCCAGCTTCCCCAACACCTCTTGCTTTGCTGTTCTTCCTTAAGACATGGGATGGGGATTTGTCAAAGTCAATGAGCACTTTATTACAGTGAGAGTGCTCGGTAATGAACAATTCAGCAATTTAATGAGATTCTGTAGATCTGTCTCCAGCCGGTCCATCAAGTTTCACTTCTATAAAGCACCCTGACACTAATCCTCTGGCATACCCAATCTTCACCCTGGGCTGAATATTAGATTCTTCCGTGGTATATTGCATTCCCACTATAACCTTTGCAAAAATTATGAACTTAACTACACTTGAGGCAATATAGCTGGTCTGATTTGATTTTCTTCTATTGGGCTGACTATGAGGGAATTACTTATTTACTAAGATAAAGCAAAAAACCAGTTTATTATTACTTTTTGAATGCCCAAATTGGTAAATATATATATGTGTCTTTTAATCCATTCTGGGGACCTGGAATATTTATAAATATATATTTCCTTCCTGGTTGCGCAGACTGAATTAAAAAGACGAATGCATGTTTTGCCTGCAGCAGAAAACTAGTTTAAAAAATTTCTTCGGAACAGCATTAGTAATCTTTAGAGAGGCAATTATGAGAACACTTAAGTGGACAGTGTGGAGTTTGTCATCACTTAGGAAGTAACATATTACCTGTAAGTATTTCTCCCCAGTATGACCCTGCAACAGACACAGAGGTTTTGTCATACTTGTCTCATGAAGTGTTCATTGACTGGAGTGCATACAATTAATGAAATTATTTCTGAGTCTTTCCTGCAGGACAGGACAGTGACACCAGACTTAAACACTCTCACTTCCCAAATATCATTACAGCAGGTTACAGAGGGCATATTGCTCTGGATGGAGTTGCTCACTACTGAGCCAGCATTAAGTTATACTCACATGGCTTTTTGCAGCAACTGTTCTAGCAAAACTGTTCACAAGTCTGCAGCTAGGGGATCTCACTGACCGTACAGAGCAAGGATGATAGGACTCAATCGACCAACCAGCCACGCTCCATGCATAAACCTCTACACCAAAACCTTGTACTTATTTCTAATAAAGTGAATGTGGGCTAGGACTACAGAACACTGTGACTGAAAAACCTAAACCAAACACAACACATCATCATGTGTAGTGTGCTGCAGGTTCTGTTGTACAGGTATCCCCCAGGGACGAGGACAGGAGAAAGTCTTAATTTTATATTTGCAGAAAATACCATCTTTGTAAAACACTACATAATCTAAAGCCTCAAAGTTTTGGAAAAAATTTGCCAGACTGAAGCATTAAGCTACATCTACATCTGGTTTTGTGGTTTGAACAGCTTAACTTGAAGTTTTTAGTTTTTAAAAACATATATTTTGTTTCTGCATGACATTATTCATCTACAAAACATGAACTGTCCCACAGATAAACACTCATTTTATACTTAGAGAAGACAATGGCATACAAATGTAATTATTTCCTTAGAACAATCCAAAAGATAAGCAGATAAATAACAGGAGTTAAAATAAAAATCAGTTTTCTGACTCACAGTCTTCTCGGTTGGACCAAAATAACTCGCTTGCTAAAAAGAATGCACAGGTCTCTTTCAAGCAAGTTACAGTCTACCTGGAAATACACGGAAATATTTCCTCTATAAAACACGACAGCAAAATGAAATAGAAAGTAGTCTTTGGGTAACCAACCATTACAGAGATTTCCTTCCATTATATCGTGAAATACAATATTTACAGAAATATGAACATTTCCAAGGACAGATTCTGGTTTAGTTTTTGTGTTTCTTTTAACAGGCTATATGGGGGGGTTTTGTATTAGGTTTCCTCCCAACACACACACTAAAAGTCACAACATTAGGCTTTTACCTTGTTAATATTCTATGGGTAGCAAGGTGGCCCTTTTCCGGATGCAGCTTTTTTAAAGGAAGTGATCGCCACCTCCAGCTACTTGCCATACACCTTCAACTGAAGTCTCCACTCAGCTCTGAGCAGAGCTGCCTGTGTGATGATTCTCTAATTTGCTTCAGGCAAAGTCAGGTGTGGTGGCCCAAACAATTTAAATGACTCTTGAAGTTACACAGCTATATTTGTCAGAAGTGAATGGGACAGACTGCAGAAGCAGGTTTGCCACCAGACTTGTGGCACTAGCCTCACTAGAGGCAATGGTAATTGAGTTGCATGCACCAGCTATCTCTTTCCACCAACAAAATTGGATCTGGAAGAAAATCTCAGGCTATATTTAAGTAGCACAAGTTAAGCAGTATGACAAATTTCTCTTTCAAACAAAGTAATTGCATTAACACAACACAACGTTTTTGGAATTTCATTTAGAAATTTCCCTCAGTTGTTATTCACAGTTTTTGCTCAAGTGCTTATTCTCCCTCGAGATTGCTCCAGGGTTTCAAAACAACAGATTACTGCTATGGTTTATAGAGTATCACACATTCTGGTTGTTCACCAATCTCCTTACCTGCCAGATCTGCTCTTCACTGAGTGAAGTGAGTCTATCACTTTTAAAAACCTCTCGAAGAAGACAGTATGGGAGTGCCAGAACTTCTTCAGGATGACTCTTCAGTAGCTCAGAGAGATGTTTCACTAAGAAGCCAATGACTGCATTTTCCAACAAAGTGAGGTTGAAGAGGTCCGCAAGCTTATACAGGTCCAAGTAATTAAAACTATTTAATTCCTAAAGGATGAAGCATACAAAACATATCTCAGAAACAAACAAACAAACACAAAACAGAGAATAAAAACCCCCCACAGGTCTCAGATAATGAAAAAAAGGTTAGTCTTTTGGAACTATGAAGAAGGAAGGCAATATAACTTGAAATTAATTAGCAGAGCCTCATTCAAAATGTATGTGTAAATGTTACCAGTGCATATGCTAATATATATGATAGTACTAATTTATATTGCAACTTCTAAGGTTATATGTGCATAAAACATCTTCAAGAAATAGGAATAGATTAGTACATAATATAATAAACCACCACGATTTACACTGTATGACAAGAGCTCACAGGAACTAACAAGTGAATTTAAAAAATGTATTTCCCAACTACAATTGTTTGTTACAAAGTAGTTGTTTGTTCATTATTTAATGTTTTGATTGAGCCTGTGTATTACAAGTCTTAGTTTCATGAAACTTCACAAAATATGAGATGTTGAGCTACATCTTATTGCATATAAATTTTTCTTCAAGTAACAAATTAACCCTTTTTTTCCTCCAACCACTGACATCAACCTGTAGTGGATATTGGCCTCCCCCTCCTTCTCTCCCTCCTTCTAGCAGCTGAAAATCTGAAGAGGCAAAAGCTACAGTAACTCAAGGCAAGAAGCTTTATCCATCCTGCTTGCAGATGACTTATATTTACGGACTAATGTTTTTAACTTGGTATCCCTCGTAAATTAGTATCTGGACAACTAATTACTGCTGCTCTAGACCACACTGTTCCCTTCAGAGTAGAGGCCAAGGAGTCACTTGTATTAGAGAAAAGTACCCAGGGCATCTGTGAAATAAGCATGTTTCACCCGTTTTCTCTGTTCTCGCTGTGTGCTCACACCTCCTCCCTCTCTCCTCTGCAATCCTGGTTTTCATCTTTCAATTTGCTGCATTGCTCCCTATCAGCTGCCTTCTCCTTGACCATCCCCAAGTGCGGAAATGACAAGAAGTCTCGTCAGTTTCACTTTGCTGGTTAGTTAACATAGGGACTAGAGCAAGGAAGAAAAACAGACTAAATTAAGTCAATTTCACTTTCACTGCTCTGCTGGATGGAATGGCAGCACCAAATGAAACTGACAAGAAATCTTGTAAATGTCAAATGAGCTGCACGGCTGGCAGATAGAGCAGAGCACCAGGGAAGATGGGAAAGTGCGAAGAGGGGGTTTTTTGGAATGTTTTATGGACTACATCTTGAACGTGTGAATTGGGTGCCTGTCCCAGTGACTGTGGAGCTGTTTATGCATATGCAATGGAGAGTGGAGAAAGAATTTTTTTTACCTGCTTAAAGGAGTCAGCACTGGAGGAAACGGAATCAAATTCCTATGGAGGTTCCTGCTTGTTACATAACCTCACAGTCTGAACAGTGCACCTTCCCTAGCAGAGTCATATGGTTAAGACAAATCCTATTCATTATCTACTTAAACCGCTGCATAGGAGTTTCACATTGCTTTCTTGAAAGAACAAAGAAAAGTTCTTTATGTTGTCAGAACAAGCACTAACAGTCATCATCCCAAAAGCTACAGATATTCTAGTGTCAGCTCCTCTTCACACTAACATAAAGGAGGTAGGGATAAATCTGCAGTTGCAGAAAGAAAGAGAAAGGAATGAATTTTACATGAGAAGTATCTGGTCTGCACGCTTGCTCGGTGATTTAATATCTTCAGATCACAGATGGTACCTCACAACACCACTTCTGTGATGGCTATGCAGTGGTGGCAACATCACACAGGAGTCTAATCAAAGTTAACATTGCAATATTTGACAAGCAATGACCACAGTTCATTGTCCCTGGTTTGGAAAACCTTCTTTTCAAAGAACTCATTGATCGAATGCATGCCAAATGCCAGAAAGAAATTTAGAAGAGCTCAGTGCGTTATTTATTGAGTTCTTTTGTAGTCAATGGCTATATTCAGGGAGAATAAAAATAAATAAATAATCGAGCAGTTTGTCCTGAGCAACTAAAATAAATGTCTGATCCTACTCCACTAAATGTCAATGGAGAAGGAGAGGTGGCTTTTAGTGGGCTTCACAGGAGCACAGTGCTGGAGACAACATAATGAAATCTTTCCTCATTAGAGAGAAATAGTAATGAGTCACACAAATCCGGTCTTCTCCTGAAAAAATCTTCACATTTTCAGTGAAATCTGAATGACACTGACTTCATTTTTGGTTTGGGTATTTTTCACAATCATCCACACTCCCTTACCCCCTCAAATCAACACCAACTGAAGCTGTGTTTATGAAAGCTGTCTTACAGTTGAAGATGTCGTATACTTATGGATGGATAAATCTCACTTGTTATTTATTTTCAATACTATATGTAACAACTTATTTCAGATGCTTATTTATGCATGTGTATTTATTTGTGTATTATGGGGGTTATTTGTTTACTTGTTTTCATTGCTAAGTTGCAGATGATTTTAGATGCTTGATTTAACTTAAAGTGCTAGTGACCTGCTGGACTTACAGTTTATTGCTTGATGAATACTGCAATTATGTTTTCTTAAAACTGGTCTTGGCTTGGAATCAGAAACATTTCATTTCTGGTTTTGTAGGGTTAGAGTTGATCCACAGGCTTGTATTTCACAAAGAGGCAAATAGTGCTTTATCTTTTACAAATGGTAATTATCAGATTGTCGCAGCAATATTCAAATCAAGATTGCACAGTACTGTACATTACTGTCTCTGTGATGATACTAGAGGGCAAAAATGTCACACTGAGATGCTCAGTGTATACACCAGACCAAATAACTTCACTCTTTCTAAGTAGTAAGATATTCAGAAATAGGCTAAAAGGCAGCATGTAAGATAGTTGTAAGAAAAACCCACCTTACCTTTTAGCTTTAAAAAACTCCCACAGGAAGGATCAAAGCAATCACTGCCAACTGAGTCTGATTTGAATAGATTTTTCACACTAAACACTTAGTTGAATTAAAAATTTTGATAAATGATGAAATAGGTTACTAAACAGGAAATTCAGGTGTGGTCATGAGTAAGAGTACTGGCAGTTTCTGTTTTCTACAGATTTTATTATATTGTCTTAAAAGAGCAACTATAAAGTTTTAAAGTAGTGTGCAGCTTTCTTCTGGTACTGTATTACAGTATATGTTCTTTGAAAACATGCAATACAAAACAGGTTTATGTAAATTATTGAAACTTTTAATCTCTCTTTTTATCAGCTTTTAAGTATACGCCACTTATCTTTTTTGAACTGAAGGATGAAGTATGAACACAAGCAGAACTGTCACTAAAGGCTGAAGAGAATTGGGGAAAGGTAGTGATCCTATCTCTTTTAATATGATGTTTGTTACACTGCTGAAACACTTTCAGACTAGGAAAATATATATAAAATTATATACAGCACTTCCAACTGAATTTTAAATAGTTCTGAAATATCACAGTAAACTAGAACCAATTTGGTAAATTGGTCAAATTATTTATCAGTGTCTAATTCTAAAATAAGAACTACCTTTGATCCTATAAATCCTACTTAGTGTACATCTTTACACTGAGGTATGGGAATCCACCATTCCACACTACTGGTCTTCTGATTCTGTGGTATCAACCTTTAGATGCCCAACCAATTTAACAATGACATTTAAAACTCTCAAAAGAAAATCTGTTTTCCAAACAAACATAATCTGAAAGATGACAGTATTAAAAACTTAAAATAAATTATGTGATGTTGTCCATATTTTAATGCACAGGTGTATTTTAATATAGAGATATGAAAAAATGCCAAACAGAAAAAATAGATATAAACACTGTGTTTAAATTACTTCCAAATCCATCTTTATCTTTTGTACTTTAAAGAATAATTGCCTTGCACAAGCCACAGAAAAGGATGTAACAGATTGATAAATTAGAGTTAATCATAACCAAGTACACAGCAGACTACAATATACCTCTATTCCTCTGCTCTGTGTTATAAATAGCAGAAAAAGCACAAGGAGAACTAAGGGGAAAGAATGCATTTCTTTATGACCTTATTTGAAAGATAAACTCCTTGGGGAAATACAATTTATTCAGATTATCAAGACCCTGCTGTGCAAATCTACAGTCTGGGAGCACACTACAGAGATCAAACAATATTTACTTTATTCTGTTGGGTATAAAAGCTTTTAATGAATGCATAATTAAGACAGAAAAAGTATATACAGCTTTAGAATTCCACTGCCAAGCCAAGCCATTAATATCCAAAGTATCGTACCCAGTTGTAACTCCACCTGCTTCCTATTTAGATTACAACACTGTTATAAATCAAGGTATTAAACAACTAGCCCAGCTGCTGTAGCAGAGGAGAGTTACATGGTGACACTGTTTCCCCTTTTCCTAAAAAGAGTTCAGTCTCTTTAAAGCAAAAAGACCCGCAATGTGAGGTCTGTGGAACAGGGACATGGTTATTCAAAATCCTTAAGCAGCACCTAGCATGGCCGGTCTGACCCCATGTCCTCCAGGTTCTCTGCTACGTTAAATACAACAAACCAGCCGCACCTTGACAAAAATCGTAGCAAAGATAGACTCTAAATAGATAAGGGATAGTCACAAAATGAGAAATTGATATTTACCTGACAACAACAGCAATCAACACAATTTTAAGGGGAAGGAAATCCAGTTCTGTCAGTTCTAGCTCTCCCTTTCTATGTTAAAGGTGTTAGTTCTGCAAAACCTCACACATTTACCTAAGAACTAACAAATCATGCACACACACAACAGCACAGCAACAGACATACATGTTCCATAACAAGCATAAGCACAAAAAGTGTATTTTAGATCTTCTTTGAAATTCCCCTCTATCAAACACCAAACCCATCCAACTGAGCCATGAAAGACATTTCACTGAGGCTTGGTCACAGCAGAACAGGTGGGTCAAATTTTTTCAATGTATAAAACAGATTACACTTATTACAAGTGCAGACTGCAATCTTGTGTTTATAGGTACAGGAAAGGATAACTGACTCATTGTATAAAATTAATTTTTCTGGTAGATCACTGCTTTCATAACACTTTCTGTAATTCTTACTTTTGTTTTCTCTTTTGAGCATGAAAAATTTATTTGCATCCTTGCTGCTACTTCAAAGTAAGTCTAGAGCTAAGTAAAAGACCAACAATATCAAAATATTTCAGTCCTACTGTTTTCCCCTTACTCTATGAGAATTCATTTCCCTTTTCACTTAGTGTTTCTCTATGTCTACTTAGTTTTCTGGTTCATTCCTGCTGGCTGGTGCTAGTGAACACCCTCTTTGAAGCCACAGAGGAGACCTGTGAGCTTCACAGGCACAGTGGAAAGACATGACAATCTCAGATTGCTCATGTGATGGCACAAATGTGTCACTTTCAAAAAAGAAAGTGAAACATGCCATATGCACATACTCAAAAGTAAAACTAATAAGGCAAACATTTTCTAGAACCTCAGCCAGATTAATCTACATTATTAAATAGTACAAATATTTTCAATTGGCCATATATTTGCCGTGACCCTGACTGTACATACCAATTATATACTGCATACACAATTATGTGTATCGTGGAAAGAAATAAAATAACAAAACATTAAGACTACACATTTAAAGTTTCACAGGACCAGGGGAACAACCACGGGTAAGGTGCTGGAGAAGTTTCAATAGCTGCTTTCCCTTGATTAACAGTTGATGCTATAGAAATTTTTAATTTTTTTAAACTGTACCTGGTACAGAAACTCCCCAAATGAAAAGCTTCACATCTCACCAGGTACTCCTGGCAAGATAACTGTAGCAATCAGTGCTACTTGACAAATAAAAATACAGGGATGAAGTGGAAACTGGAGATCTAACTCTTTTATATCATTTCAGACAGTAGAAACACAAAGGGAGGATTTGATAAGGTTTATCAATGTTAACAGTTTTTGCCAATTATGGGAGCTTGCCTTTTTTCAAATATGTTGTGAGTAATTACCTATTCCACACACATTCCTGTACTCTTTACTCCAGCAAAATTCACAGAATATTGGTACACAGTCTTTACAGGAGTTTGATTATTTTATGTTTTTGCTAACTCTTCAGAGTTACTACAGTGTATCCACCAACAACCAACAATTCTTTATGGTAACTGTTCTCTTTTTTTCATTTTGTTTTTAATATTGACAAATCCAGAAAGAATAAGTGTTGCTCTTTAGAAACCCAAAGCTCACAGGAGTAGCAGTTAAAAAAAATAATTACGAACAACAAAAATAATAAAGTAAAATAGGACTTCTTTTTTCTTTTTTTTTTTTTTTAACAGGCTCTGTTAGCAGTTTAAGGCCTTTATTTATTTTAAGCCTATTCCTCTACTATGGCATACAAACTCATCAAAACATCTTCAGCATAAATTAAGAAAGATTCATATTGCTCCCAACTAATATTACAAGAGTGCTCAGCTGATTTTGAGACTCCATCTCCTAATTTCCAGCTTAATTTACTCAGACAGTTTATATGCCTTTGCTTCTGTGCCAACATTATCTTCTAGATTTAACAGCACAATGTCTCCCTGCTCTCCCCTTCCCCAGTATTTACTCCCTTGATATATTTACAGAAAGCAATCATATTCCTCCTCAGCCCTCATTTTGCTAGACGAAACAAGCCAAGCTCTTCTAATCTCTTCACACAGAATAGGCCTTCCTGATCACCTTAGCTGCCCTTTTCTATACCTCTCACAGTTTGATTTCATTTATTCTTCTGCATGGGCAACCTCTTCATAGTAGTCGTGATTTTTCAGCAGTACCTCATAAACTAGCATTAATACTTCCTTAGCTTTATAAACCACCTTGCATGAAATATCTTAGACTCAAACAGCCCTTTTCTTTATGGTATCGCATTAGTAGCTCAAAGCCATCATATGATTTAATTCATGAAAATTCTGTGCAAACTTGGCCCTGACGTGAGACACAGTAACAGCCCTTCCATCTGCCAGGCAGGACAGAAATAGTATGACATGTTTACAAATGGGAACTAAGTATGATGCAACTGATTCTACTGAGAATGGTCATAAGCTCTTTTCCAATTACTTATTTAGTTTCTTTCTCTATTTGAGTAACAAATCTTGTAATTGTCCTGGTCCATACAAGTTACCTACTGGAGGGAAAATTGTTTCAATAATTTTCTTAAGATTTGTTTCAAATCAAACTTGGACAGGACAGTTTGATGGGCCAAGGCCAATGGTATGAGGTTCAGTAAGGTGAAATGTGGGTCCTGCACTTGGTCACAACAACCCCAGGCAACACTAAAGGCTGGGGCAGAGTGGCTGGAAAGCTGCCCAGTGGAAAAGGACCTAGGGGTGCTGATTGACAGCGACTGAACATGAGCCAGGATCTGCCCATGGGGCCAAGAAGGCCAATGGCATCCTGGTCTGTATCAGAAATAGTGTGGCCAGCAGGACCAGGGAAGGGATTGTCCCCCTGTACTCAGCACTGGTGAGACCGCACCTTGAGTACTGTGTTCAGTTCTGAGCCCCTCATAGCAAGAAAGACACTGAGGCACAGGAACATGTCCAGAGAAGGGCAGTGAAGCTGGTGAAGGGTCTGGAGCACAAGTCTTATGAGAAGCCATTGAGAGAGCTGAGGTTGTTCCAACTTGAGAAGAGGAGGCTCAGGGGAGACCCTATTGTTCTATACAACTACCTGAAAGGAGGTTGTAGCCAGGTGGGGGTCGCTCTCTTTCTCCCAGGCAACCAGTGACAGGACAAGAACAAATGGCCTCAAGCTGTGCTGGGCAGGTTCAGATTAGACATCAGTAAGAATTTCATTGAAAGAGTAGTTAAGCATTCCACCCAGGGAAGTGGTGTAGTCACCATCCCTGGAGGTGTTCAAGAAATAACTGGACATGGCACTTAGTGCTGTGGTCTAGTTGACATGGTGGTGTTCTGTGAAAAGTGGGCAAGTAAACCACTACTAATATACTGAAAACCAAAGTAAGTTTTAAATCCATTTTAAGTATGAAAAATTTCAGACATAGAAAGATTTTTTTTCTATCTTTATTTTCACTAATTCACAGTTAAAGTGTGATTTTTATTCTTAATTCCCACCTCCATTACAAGCATGGTGGAGAAAGGGAGAAAAAAAATAAAAATCAACACTACTGATATATCTCTTAATAGGGATATAAGTGTACCTGACAGTTTCCCTTTCTAATGCCTTCTTCTAAGTAACTTGCTATTTTGCCAACAGTTGATATGGCAAGCTGAAGTTATCCAGCTTCAAGATGAATCACTTTAAAATATCTTGGAAACTTCTCTAAAAGCATATTACACATTACTAAGAATGAGATTGACAGGTAAAAACCATTGCTCTTCCCCATTAAAAATATTCAGAATGAAAATAGCTTATAGGAGTTGCCTGTGAAAAACTTCCACTAATGCCCCTCATCAGCCTATAGAAAAACAATTTGGATATGCTCAGTAATGACTTTAAACTTTTCAGCCTGAAATCTCACCCCATTCTAGCTGCACCATCCGTAATCTATTCCGCAGATTATGTCTTTATCATTGTCCACTGTGGGCCAAATCACAATGACAAAACCTGAAGGCTGAAAGTCTATTGTCCTGCTTGGGATCCGCCTTGGAACCCCTGCAGACCACAGAAAAACACAATCACTTTCCCATACAGAAGCTTCAAAAAATTCACCAGACCAAAGAACAGGAGGGCAGATTCAGACAAGAAGTCCAGAGATTGCAAGGGGCAAAAACTACTGGAACATAGTAGGAGAGTTAGAATCACAATTCAGAGAAGACACGACTTCTCAGTGAGGCTGGATGATAGTTCCCTCCAAATGCTCCACATTTATGTAAATGAAAAATTATGAAGACTGATAAATAGCATCATAGTCACTAATTAAAACAGAAAGTCAACATTCAGACTAAAGAACAGAGAGCATATTCAAAAGTTATCAATACACAAATGTTAACACTCTAGGTATAAATAAGAATACCAGTATTCATGTGCAAAGAATATATAATACGATGCAAACAACTGTTTCATAATATTTTTATGACATTTTATTTCTGGAAAAATTCATTTATGTATACGTGTGTTCTGTAATAAGCCCAGCAAGTGGCCACTTTTCTTGAAGACCTCTCTCAGGCAACATGTTGCCTGTCACCAAAAGCTTAGGAATTACAAAGACAATAAACAGCTAAAAATTGAGAATGGAAAAAGAATAACTGTAGTGAGCTGAACATCTAATAACATCAGAGAACTAAAGAAGTTGTCTGAAATATGTGGAATGACAAGCTAATAAACACAGATAAATTCACAAACATTTGCTGAACAACCCAAAACAACAAAATTTTCTTAGAATTTTAAGGTAGTATGTTATACTCTACCTACAAAAAGGCAGTATAGAATAACTCAGCAATGAGCACAACTTTGATAGACACAGCAGAATCAGTCACCAATTTAAAATCAGTAATTCCTAATGCATCACAAGAATCATATCATCTGACTTATCAACTGACACTGACTTGCAAGAAAGGAGTAAGGCATCAGTAGGGGAACTTATTTTTTTGAAACCTCAGAAGAGCTTGGTTCTGCAAGTTTACAATGAATACTGGCAGCATAAAATGGGACAAATTTAACACACGGAGAATTAGAGAAAGTTGTATGCTGTAATATTTCATAAATTTCATACAACACATACTTACAGTAGATGCACATTAGATGGATCAAAGATTTGTCAATGACAATCTCAAAATGAAGTTGTTAATGGTAACTTACAAAGCAGTGCAACTTCTTCCAGCAAAGTCCTCAAGGAAACAGTTACTGATCCAATACTATTAACAGTTTAATTAAAGCAGAGAATGATAAGTTTTGACTGCAAAGTTTGCAGAAGACTCTGCAAGAGCAGTTGGGTATGAAATTATAATGATAGGATGAGTATTGTCAGACTTTCCTGTTAAAGTAACCAAATTAAGGGAAAAAGAAAAGTATATGTAGATCTGTATCTATCCGAGAACCAGTAACTCAGATATATAGGTATAGAAAATATACCAGGCTCTATTTGCAACCACAATGACAAGCCATCAGAAGGCACTAAAAAGCACTCACAGTAGCAACATTGGTTCTCAGAACACTGCTGTGGGAAAA
>VWZD01008399.1:653-30542 GCA_013396695.1 Sakesphorus luctuosus | reverse complement strand
AAAGGCAGCACACCAAGTAACATCCAATAGAAGCAACAAACCCTCTTTCTGCTTCAACATTGCACTTTTAAGCTACTCTTCAATTACTGGTCCCAGTTCTGAACACCATACTTGAAGGATAAGAAAATATTTAAGGTTCTCAACTCATTTTTTGAACAAAAGAATCCTAGAGGACTTCATCCTGAGCGAAGATATTTATAAAATGGGGAGAATATATGAAAGCAAAAAAGCTCTGACTAAATTTTCAGAAAATAGTTTTTAGTGCATGAATGTAGGATCTGAGTTACTCTGCCCAAGGAACTAGGAAATACAGGACTGTTTGTATTGCTATCATGGCATTATGAACATTTTGCAACTCTGCATTTAAAAAAAATTGACTGCAATAAAGCAAGGGTTTTGGCAACTGCCTGTACAGGTAAAGAAGGAAATAATTGTGCAATTCAACGTCTGAGGTTATAATGGTTTCTCATTCCTCTCAAAACCAAGACTTGTTGCAGCTGCAGGAAGATAGAGGGGTACTCAGCAGTTAAAAGAACTTGACTGTAAGTATGTGAACGATAAAAAGGCAACATTTCCATTTTATTTGGAAAACTGTTATTTGTTCACGTATCTGTATGCCTCTGCAATATCTGACCTCAGCTCACAGATCACTAAGGACTTTTTTTTTCTCACAGCACTAAATCAAGGCAAATTCAAATTTTACAGATGAAAAAAGGAGGAGCAGAAGAATAATTTAAAAGAATTCCCATGATGCATAATATACAAAGAACAGAACCTCAAATGCTTGGAACCCACTCCAGTGCTCCAGTAGTTAGGTAATTCCTGTCTTTACCAATTTTAACAGAATTTAAAGTTATGTATACAACCCAGTATATCAGCATGTCCACAGCATGTTTTGTATAGGCATTTTTCCCAGGAAAAATACTGTGCAACAGTGTTTTTAAATTTATGAAGTGGAAAGAACATCTCTCTTTCCCATGACTAGGAGCTGCCTGATTAGTAGGTTTACTATGTAATAATTAGAACTGATTTCAGGAGATAAATGCATAAAAATGGATAGTAGTATGCCATGAATGGGCAGGAAAGTAAAATAATGAAAAACAATCTATAAGAACCATCAAATTTAAAAAAAATCAGTATCTGTGAAGATCATGGGAAGTTGGCTCGTATTTTAAACATTACTGACTAGGAATTCACCCATCATATTCCTGGCCAGAAATTATTACAAATCTGCCTTTCAAAACCAGAAAACCTAGAAAGGGCAAAGGCCAAACACAAAATAGGCCTTGACTCAATGTCCAGTTTGACATTTCCTACATATGATCTTCAGTAGTGACAAACAAGTCACAAGTCCTCCAAAAACTTGTACATGTAAATGTTCACACTGCTGAAAATGCCAAGCACCAGCAGTGCATGAACCTTCAAAGATCATTACTTTTGTTCATTTAGTTTCTAGCAGTTCTTACCAAGAATAAAAAAGTAATTCAATACCCCATTCCCAAAGAGAATTCTTTGCTTTGCCATCAAGCCTTTTTTCCTAAAGAAATAGAAGAGAAAAACATTTAATCAATGCACGATGTATTTGAGATATATATTAAAATGATGACATTCTCACTGACTTCAATATTTCACCTTGAAGACACTACCTTTAAAAGCAGAACAGATCATTGTAGACCCAGTTTCTAAGCATTCACAACTCCAGACACTTGCCAGAATCTCAAAGTCCTGAAGGGTCTGAAGGGCTCCTCTCCTGTATTTCCCTTTAAACACAACAGAATCAAGAGAAGCAACACACTCTGAGGAGAAGAACCTGGAGGGTCCTGGTGGAACAGAAGATGCCCGTGAGCCAGTAGTGTGTCATTTTGGCAAAGACCAGTGGTATCCTGGGGTTCATAGGAAGCGCGTTGCCAGCAGGTCAAGTGAAGTGACCCTGCCCCTTTACTCAGTCCTGCATTTAGAGTGAGGCAGCATCTGGAGTGCTGTATCCAGTTCTGGGCTCCCATGTCCAAGAGAGGCATGTTGCTACTGGAGTGGGTTCAGTTCAGGGCTACAAAGATAATCAGGGGACAGAAGCACCTGTCTTATGAGAACAGACTGATAGAGTTGGGCCTCTTCAGCCTTGAGAAGAGATGACTGTCAACATTGTATCTGAAGAGAGGGTCACAGGAGGATGGATCCAGGTGCTTCTCAGTGATGCCAAGCAGTAAGACAAGAGGCAACAGGAAGAAACCAATGCACAGGAAGTTCCACCTGGACATGATGAAGTACTTCTTTGCTGTGTTGTTGACTGTGTACTGGAACAGATTGCCCAGGGAGGTTGTGGAGTCTTCCTCACAGGAGATATTCAAAAACCACGTCGATGCAATCCTGTGCCATGTGCTCTGGGATGATCCTGCCTGAGGAGGGAGGTTGGACCAGATGGCCCACTGTCATTCCTTCCAAACTTACCTATTCTGTGATTCTGTAACATTCTAACAGTTGGAAAGACATTTAAAGATGGGACATAGCTCAGTTACTTCAAAACTAATGTATTTCTGCAGTTAATCTATCAAGAACAGTGACTGCTTTCAAAAACTTACTACAGCTCAATGAAGAAGTTTTTAGTCAATAATTATTCCATGCAATGTAAGAAAAACTGCTCTTTTTCAAATACAGATTTTAACAAGAAATGTTGCTAAAACATTCAAATTTCAGAGATTTCAACCGCATCTAAAAGCAAAACCTACAGCTTATAAAAGGTTACATGTAACTATTGATTTTTGTTTTCCCCCACCCCAAAACATTCACCACACATACACTGATATTTTTTGCTACTTGTTTTATTCCTTTTCAAGAAATTCTTTAATCTGTTCAAGTTTTGGTTCAGGGCTGAATGGTTCTATATGAGTCCAGAACTTGACTAGGACTTTTTACCAATGGCGTATACTACATATGCAAAGTAAGGGTCACAACTGTATCTAGGTTATCAAATAGTATAAAGTATTTAGTTACAGTAAACTTTCAGTATCAGTTTCTGGGGGTCCTTGACATCACCATTCCATACATACACTCATTGAGTACTTCAGTTTCCCATGAAGGTGGTGATGGTGCAAATATGAGTAAAACAATTGAGAGGCAGGCAAAACCAAAACACAAGCACATACAAACACAGATTTTGGGCCTGCTGTACCTTAAGCCCGTTCCCCTGGCTTTCTTCATGTCCACAGCATGCCACCTCAAGCCAGTGGGAATTCCAATCCCAATGAGTGTTGGGGACTGAACATGCCTGAGGTTGCCACAGTACTTTCCCCATGATCAACAGGTGTGCTGACATGGTATGGAAATCCAAGGCCCTTTACATATAGAATTAGAACAGCTGTGGCTTACAGTAAACAAGGAGAAACCACTGAAGTGGAATTTAGGAAAAAAGTCCATTTTATAGCTTTGAAAACTTTCACAACAAAGGTCAAAGTGTTTACAAGACAAGTCCAGCCAATATATTACTACCCTTCTAATCCAGAGGATACAACAGCTCCCATAAAAATTACCACAGAGACAATGCCACGTGTTAGTAGCTCAATTCCCACTGAACCACAAATAAAAGTTCTGGTTTAAGGTTTAAATCATTTAAGATCCAATGCTAACTCTGCAGCTAGACACACTCTGATAGAAATTACAAATTCTGTAGAACTCTGTTTAAATAGATGGGAAATTTAGCAACAACTTCTTCCAAAGTAATAAACAGGTGCTTAAAATTGTTTACATGGCAATACAGGTGAGTGAAGTTACAGACATTCCCCAGTTTGAAATAACACACTTGCAGGACAATATTGATGGTTAACACAGTTGTTGATACCACTAATAACTAAGTTTGGATCTTTAAATTTTAGGATTAGTGCAATGAATGGTTCAGCAAAAAACATTTCTGTATTAAATACCAAAATAATATTTAACATAGTAAAAACTCTTAAATTTGGGCTTAAAATAACTTGGGCTTAGGTAATTTTCATTACAAATCTTTTTTCTTAACTAGTACAACACTAGCTGAATATGTTGTGAGCAGCTCAGATAGATGGATCAAAAAAGTAATGACTATGCCATCACAAAATCATAACATATAATGGGTGGGCAGGGAATCAACTGCCAAATACACAGGTTCATATCAAGTCCAGACTTCTTTTGCATTTAATGAGAGATGATCTACAAAATAACCTAAAATGCAAATACTGGGTAACTGGAGAATGTATGAACTTGGATCTTTATGACTTCTGTTCATCTTCACTATTAAATAAACAAGGTTTATTAAACTGAATGTAAAAATAAATAAAATTTACAAGGTCTTTCTAAAATCTTTTGAAGATGAAGCAGACTGAGTCACTCACTATTTTCCTTAGTTTAATACTTCAGGTGCTAAGTTGCCTCTGAAATTCCATCAAATAATACATTTTCTTGTTCATTTTCTTAAGAAAGATTCTGCTCCTGCATTTTGAACTTGAAATTGACCCTTGTGAAAATAATAATAGTGTATTTAAAAGTACAAAGTAGAGAGGAGTTAAAATATACTTATTTCATAATTAAGAATGAAAAAAAAACAGTTTTATTTCAACTAAGCCAGTATAGAGGAACAAAAAATGGACAATTAACTCTCTACTGCAGTGATACTTCCCAGATAAAATCAGACTGTAACTCACTTCAAGCTCAATGTTGTCTACATGTTGATAGGTTACAAATGATTTATAGTCACTATTTTTACTTAGCATTCTGGCTTTTTCCCATACAGGTAAATACCATATAACTAAAGCATTTTCATGTTTTAGAAATAGCTTTGCTAAAATGGCTTAACACAACTCAAAGTGTTTTAGACCAAAGCAAATTTAAATAAAATTTCCCTCTGTCTCCTTACAGGAAGTAAAAAAAAAAAAAAAAAAAAAAAAAAAAAAAAAAAAAAACCAAACAAAAAAGCCAACCACAAAACCCTGTATATCTGGCGTCTGTATTCCTGTTCTTTCACATTAGAGCTGTAAGTCTCCTCTTTCAGGTCACGTCTTCCACATAAAAGTGCTAAACTAATGCCGCTTAATGACAAATTAATGTCCATGAATAAAAAATACACCTCTAATAGCATAGAGTAATGTGCCATTACAATATCATCATTGGACATGCCCCTGGTTTAATACGATGTATTTAATTCATAACTTAATGAGTGATATATAAAAAGAGAGAGATGAACCCTGCAATTACATTTATGTGAGTCTGTCACCTTATTTGTAAAACCTTAGAGTCATTTACATTCAAATTAGAACAAATGAGTGATTTCACAAAGTGCAGTGATAAATGACCATTGCTGCACACGACAGGACTGTATTTCCTGTGAAAACATTAACAGTTTCCTATTATTTGTTAAAAATTACAATGCATATTGCCCAGTGTTGTGTGAATAATGACTTTTTTACTGATTAGGTCAGAAGACTAATATGGAGTAAAAATAAATAATTTTTCTTTTCATTTTTTCTGATTTTAGCTTGAATTTATCTGCTCCAACTGTTATGGACTCACAGTGCCACCTGCTGCCCAGCCCGGGGAGGAAGGGCCCTGACTGCTTCATTTCCAGCTCATCCATTCTGCCTTCCAGGTGTCTTCTCTTGCAATCAAAAAAAATTTTCCTCCCAGACTGCTAACTTGGCATGTCTTGGAGAACACCAGCAGATAAGGGGAGCTGCACTACCCAATTACAAACACTTCCAGTTTGGGGGTTCATGCATCTAAACTGCTTCAATTAATGTGGAGAATTAATTAAGCTAAAGACACTGGAGACCTGGAGGGATAGGGAGAACATAAAACATTAGTATTGATCAGATGGTAGTAAAACCCAAGAAGAATTTTGTACACTAAGCATTCCAGGATTCATCAGCCTCTGTTTACAGCTTTATAAAAATACTGGAAAGATTCCAGAAGCAGAAGTCTTTCAGGGGCTGTTGGATAGAAAGGTCAGGTAGTCAGGCCACCCTGCCTGGAACGAAAACATGGGAAGGGCAGGGAAGGAGTCCATGAAGCAGTACAGTTTCTTTGTTCCTATTTAAAACACACCAAAGCTGCTCTCCCTTTATGACAGAATCTGCAAAGAGAAGGCAGATAAAGCAGTAACAGCCTCTTCCCAACTTGTGACTTCACCTGCAACTTTGCTGCAGAGGACTGGCAATGTCTATCCAATACACACAACTAGCCAGACAGCTTGGGAGCTTTAATCTTGCCAGCAAGAGTCAACCTCAACATTCTAGCATCATTTTTTGACACATCCATCAGCAGTTTTAATTCATATTGCAGCTAAATAGTAGCAAGTTGGGCACATTTAGAATGGGATTCAAAGTGACTGGGCATAGTCACTTTGGTGTATTTTCACTTTCCTCGCTGACACCAACTGAAAAAATGAGAAAACCCATCACTTTTTTATTGAGTCCCATTCTAAGCTGGAACAGTAGTGCATTCACATTTCATACATATTGATCTATTAATGTGTCTATATAATAAAAAGAGAGTAGAGAAAAACTACCAAAGTTATTTTTGAGCTTTGTACAAGACCTTTCCTAATGATTGTCAATAGCTCAATGACAACAGCTGACAAAACATGCTCCTTCAAAAAGCAGCAGGCTAGCACAGCAACAAATGGTTGTATAACACTTAAAACCAGCAAAATGCAAGACAACATTATTTCTGTCTACTCTGTATTCTTAGCATTGGAAAGTCACTCCACCCACAGGGCAAAGTTGGTGGACTCAAGTTTAATGGTGGTGACTGATTCTGGGGGATTGTGGGTTGTGCAGAGTGTGCATGCATGTACTTAGATTAAAAACTCAATATTAGTTAAGAAAACGCAAGCCTTGGTTGCTAGATGACCTTTACATTTTTTTTCCAGCAGTTTAATTTGCTCTATATGAAAAACCCAGGAGCTAAAATCCCAACTGAGCTGGGGCTTCTAACAATACAAAGGTGATGCTCTCAATCTCTGGTGTACGAATTAATTCATCTCTGAAGGAGTGTATCTTAGTGAAAGTTGGGATTGTGTCACTGGCACTGTTCCAAATGGAGAAGTTGTGTCTCAGAAGAATAAATAACTTTGAAGTTCTGGCCTCAACACATATATAAACCATGCACATTCCTCTTTTTAATTCCATAATCAGATTCATTTGTAGCTTTCTTCCTTTTAAAACAGTAACAGATTTCAATCCACAACATCTTCTAATTTTAAACTATTTGAATAAGAAAATATCCACATCATTAGAAGAAGAAAACATCCAGTTCATTAGGCATTTGTGCAACATAAAAAAATTGTTTTATAAGCCCAAATTGACCATTATAGTGAAAATTTAAAAATCTACCCAAGACAATCTACCTGCTTCAAATACTACCACGAATTATTCCAGGAGGCCTTATTCTAACATGTTTTTGTTAATTAATCTAATTTTTTGCATTCCAGGTGCAATCCTGCCTACTGTCCACTTTTGTATACAAATATCCAGAGCAGCACAGTGCAGACTCAAGAAAATTCCAGTTGACTGCTGTGGTACAGTGCTGTGTTCTTGCAGGATCATTTTAATCATTGACCTAAAATGTTCTTTTCAGCTTAAATTAGCTTTTTTTTAAAGATGGCATGACTGACATTAGTAGCAAGCAAGCAGATATACCTGTAGCAGAGTTCTATCTACTGTAATGACATTTCTAAAATGTAACCTGCAACATTCACCATTTAGCAGGAAGCCTTAATGCACTTAAAACTAATGGGAAAACTGGCATCAAACTTTCAAGTTCACATGACACAAAAACATTTATGATCCCAACAACAATTCTTAAAAGTCAGAGTAGCTCTAGCAGTAACCACTGTTCATGTCCACTATGCCTACTGCTCTAGATATTGCGAGACTACGAAGTCCTTTCCACCACTGAGTACAAGGACAGTCAGCTAATGTCACATCTAATAAGGCTGTATCAAAACTATGCAACTGTCCAACCAATAAACATAGCATAAATGATATTTCAGACTCTGTACACTATGTAAACTTACTTTGTTCTTCGCAAAAAGTGCCTGATCTGGCAGCAGAAAGTTAAAGGGATAAATACCAAATAAAAATCATGCCATGTCTTGCCTCTCAGAAATCAGTGCTTTGCTTTGAACAGTTCTGCAACTTCTAAACCCCTCACAACCTATCACCTTATTACCTTAAATGTAACTCTGGAAGTACCTAGAATTCCACTGGAAAAATAGTACTGGACTTTAGAAAATACAGAAAAATCACTTAGCCTTGAGATTTCAAATATGGACAGTCCAATGTCCCAGATCCCTGAATGCTACTGGAAATCAAACTCTGGTTTAAAAACCAATTCCTACCCACATAATGCTGAGTTGATGTTGATCAGTAGAAGGAAATTCCATTAAAAAGTCATATTCTCCATAGCATTCCCTCCTTATTAAGACTCTCTGATTGTTGAAATAACTTGCAGTTTGTGGCTCTCTTGGGTACTGAATATACAAACAGTTGAGAAAAAAGACAAAACTTCTCAGATCTACAATCAGTTATGTATTTCAGACTTATTTATGAAACAAACATTTCTATCTTCTGAATAAATGTTTTAACACATTTATTCTCTGGCATAAGAATAAAGTTGCCATGTATCCTTCAGAAAACCATTTAGAAGCTTTAATGTGCAAAACAGGTCATCAACAACACAGTACCTAATACCATGTCCTCTACAGCTCCATTTAAGAAGCCCACTCTCAGATGTCCATCATATTCAATGCCTTCAACTAGCTTTCTCTTGCCTTCTCCAACATCACAGATCAAATACAGTCCCCTGGAATTCCACAGACTAAAACTTTTGAAAGATAAAGAAGATATTCAGAAAACCTGTCCCCATTAAATTTCAAAGTCTGCCTGTTGGCTGCAGCTCTCTGCATCAGCCTCCGAAATACCTCAGCCAAAACTGACAATCAATCCAAGCTGGAGGGGGAACTCAGGAAACAAAAATCTTAGAGAACTGGATGTGCACTCTGCAAGCAAATGCTGTGTGTGTGATCACAAACCTTAGTGCAATTCAAGGTATACAAAGTTCAAGTCTTTAGCTTAGATTTCCCACACCTATGCAGCAGCAACACAGCTAAGAAAAATCATATTGCCTTACCGTTTGCTCAGCCTGAGACAGATGTGTGAGCTTACAAGCCTTGTTTCAACGTTTAATGTACCTAAGAATTATGCAGATGCCATAAGAGATTCATGAATATGTATGTATCTCAAATAAAATACATCAGTATGCTTCAAAAGAGTCCCCCTCTACAAATGAAGCTAAAAACAAAACCCTCAAACAGCAGAGGAGTAATCATAATTCAAGATGGACTCAGGTAGAAGGAGAAGTCTGCACAACACAAAGCTGGAATTAAGACCTAAAGCAGGGAATACTTGGGCATTTCTCTTGTTTGCAAATACAGAATATACGATCTACAGCTGTTTTAAAATAAAAACTAGTAAATTATCAATCCAAACTGGTCATGAGTTTCAAATGAGACTACTGAATCCATATTAGATGCTACAGAACATTTGATAATGAGAAGTCTATAGATGATAAAATGCATTTAATAAACCATCAGTGTTGTCAGAAATCTTCATTGCATCATGCTATTATAAATGTCTTAGAGATTGATATTACCTAACTGAGGGTGGGGAGAAAAAATGTTCCTTTCCTTTTTTATGTCTTCCTTTGATTGAAAACTCTTCTGAAAAATTGCCATAAATGCAATTCATACAATTTTTTACAGAAATCTTTTTGAGATTCATCAACAAATTAGTCTTCTAAGCTCTTTGGTTTATGAGAAAGAGGATCTGTCTTGTAGTAAAAATAACACCTTGTTTATTTTGAGACAACTGAGAGGAAATTCCTTAAAGACCCATGAATATAAAAGTCAGTGTTGCCTGGAAATTAATCTGTCCTTAGTGCACTACAAATAATTTTTGACAATTAGACACTGTGACAACCATTTCAGATGAATCAGATCAGAACAGTGTTCTTTGGAACCTCACAGACTACCAATATGCCTTGAAACATATATTGGTATGGGTGATGCCAATTGCATTTGCAGCAAAAAAAATTCCTCCTTATTGAAACCTATAGAATTATTACAGGCCCTAAATAAAAGCATCAAGAAAAGATGAAACTGTTCAAGACAGTTCCAATAAAATGACAGGCTGGAACATCTAGAGAAAGAGAAGTGCTGGAACAAGTGCTAGCAATAAGAGCAGCAGTCACATGCGAAAAGCTTGGTCTAATCCAAACAATTGAAGGCAATCCTAACAAGTTAAAACTCTGTCATCATTACACAACAACAAAAAAATGACAGCTAGATCCCACATACTGTATTTCCTGAATTTATGCTAAGCTAAACTAAATTCATGATATCTAAACAACTCCAAACAGAAATTCACTAACATTGGGAATGAATTCTGGCACAGTCAGATTAATCAGAAAGAAGAGAAAAGAGAAGCATTAATCTCTTTCCAGCACCAGTATCACAGCACGTGGGGTGACAAGACACCCCAGTTACAACTGCAGCAAGGATAAGTGGCTTTAAGGAAGCCTTCCTTAACTACTTTCATTTTGTTTTCAGATAGTACTAAAATAAGGCAAGGTATGCATTTTTAATGCCACCCAATAACATGCAGAACAAACAGATACTTGATACAATTAGTTTGGACCCTGGAAGATATCTCAGTCTTAACGTGCAGTACTTGGTTGGCCTCTGTTAAAAAGGCTTACAAAACTCTCAAGGCTGAGTACTCGTGTAGACTGTAACACTATAGGGAAAAAAGACAGGTAAATTCTTATTGTGATCTATTCAGACATATATGCCTTATTGAGGTGAACCTGGTAAGTAAAAATACTGTAATAAGAGCAAAATACAGACTAGAACCCAATATGATATAACCAACAGCCATCCCACAGATGTCCACGCAGATACAAAACCTTACAATAAGACACTGATAAAAAAAAATTACAGAACTAGCACTGCTCTCTATATTCCAACACATATAATCCTCCTTTTTCCCTGCCCCTCATCCCCTACCTTGTTCCCCACCTCCATTATTATAAATCTGGACACTGGGCCCCACTTCATCTTAATATTTACACCAGTGTAGCACCAGTTATCCTACCCTGGCATACTGCTGAGAGTACAACGCTGCTCTTTCACATCTTTCACACATCTTACAGCAACTGCAGACCATAGAGTTGTAGTTTCTATGATCATGAAGGACGTGGTTATCTTCTAAATTGCAGAAGGAGAAAAAACATGCAAATAAACATATGCATGAGACAAACTGCATCTAAAGACATGACAGCAACAGGAAAAGCATTAGCAGGAGAGGAATTAAAACGCTTCTGCTTCTTTTGCAAGCTATCATTTTATAGTTGGACTTGATCTTGAAGGTCTTTTTCAACCTAAAGGATTCTATGATTGTCAATTCCAGAGAATTGTTACTGGTCTGTTTATTACAGAGTAATTTGGAAGCAATGTTTACCCACTCCAGAGTGGTCTTTTTTGGGGGTAGCATGATTTTGGTGTTGATTTCTTGTTTTGGTTTGGTTTTTTTTTTCTAGCTCATTGGCAATCTCTCCCTAAATAACTGACTATGGCTTGCACATCAAGGATGAGATTCAAAGCACTGCTAATTCTACAGTTGCCTGTCTTTCCACTACAGTGGCCTCAGGATTAGAAATATTAAGATGGTGCTGAGGGAACAGCTACAAATACCAGAGGCTACCCAACACAGAAAATAAAAAAGGTTAGCACAAGGATTTATGTTGAGCATTTCTACAGTTCTCTCATGTCCCCACCTCTCCAGCACGACAATACTCAGCTTCTTGCCTATTCTTTAATATTTAACCTATATTCTTTAATATTTAACCTATATTCTTTGTTGCAATATTCTCTTTGGTTCAATTTCTGACAAACACAATCACAGAAGCAGCAGAGACGTACACTGACTGATTTGTTAGGAGGACATTAAATACACAGTATAATGTTTGTATCTTCTTTCTCATTACAGTAAACCTTTCCTGTGCCTGCCCGACCACTGGCAGGCCAAATGGTTTTGTGGCTTATTTGGCTTCTCACAGTTCTTATTTCTCAAACCAACCATCTTTCTCATTACAATCCATGTCTGTTTTATCAGGAAAATTAAGTCCCTCCTTACATTCCTGAAAAAAAACCCCAAACCCAAAAAGCTAATTGCAGCACTCTACCAGTTCTTTTTACTTTCTAATCAATTTATAATGCACAAATTAATACCGCCTTATTATCTGAACATACATTTTGAAGGGTTTCGTAAGGTTAACACTTCTCCATAGGACACAGAGCCTTCAAGTAAATCCTGAAGTTCTTAACATGAGATCCTGCTAAAATCAGTAGCTCAGTGTCCTACCAAGCACACACAGCCTGTTCAAAAGGCAGGTATGATGCTGGAAGGCAAGTGCATACTAAGAGGACTGTGCTGATGTGCATTTTCATGTGCAATTGTTGTCCAAATGCAATTAACACACCGTATTTCAGAAACAGTACTGAAAAATTATCAAGAAAAGTAAACAATTCTTTGGAATAGCTATTGCCATTTTATTTTTATAAGGTTTTTCACAGATATACATCAAAGGTATGCTCTTGCTATCAATCATAAGCCATTTCCTATACTAGCCAAGCAAAAAGCATTGCTTTACTGCACTCAAATATTTTGCTTCATAAAGACATCAGCATTATGGACATGAGGCCTGTTGAGAATAAAAGAGCCATTATAATAAGCCCTATTTCTTCAGTAAGAGGTAGCAGCGCCCTAGGATACACATCAATATCTGCTGTGAACACTTACACATCTGACTTCTTCACAATACTCATGATCCCATAAGGGAAATTTGCTTTCTTCTACCTCAGGTAAACTGAGGTAGAAGAAAGCAAATTCTGCAGTAAAAGAGGGAATCAAGCTCCCATATGCTGATATTAATCAGTGGAGACCATCCTTACTTTCAGGAATGAAATGGACAAAATGAATGGTAAGAGAAAGCATCTACCACAAACTGAAACCCAAATTACACTGAAAATACATATCTCCTGAGGTCCACTTTTTGCCATTTAGGTTACACCAGGTGCTGTGGTAATACTCTCCTACTGAAATTAGACTTTTAACAAAGGTGTGCCAAAAAGAAATGGCTGATCAGGCCAGGAAGCCTCACCTCAATGAGATAGTGAGAACATAAACTGAGAAGCTCCAGCAGCTGCAAATGACTCCCAGCTGCTAAGACATCCTGTATCACCCCTGGTTCCAAGAGGATCTGTAAAGAAGAAAATTAAAAGTTTGTCATCTGAAACTCAGAGTACTTGTAGAATATACTAAATGCCTTTGTTATTACAGCCATTTGAGTCAACATAAAGAACAGAAAAGAATACAATTAAGCATATGGAGAAGTCTTTGCAGAATGGGGACAGTTTCCAAAGTGCATCTGAATTGCCCAAAGGATTTTTAAGCTTTTTTTCTTTTTCCTGTGACAGTCCATAAGTCACATTACCCTCTAAACCCTCTGAAACTAAATGCATGCTGTGTATTTAAAAAGGAGACTCTTCAAAATAACAGAACTGCCTTTTGTTATCTATATACTTGGGTGCTTTCATAAATACTGACAAATCAGGCCAACAGAACTGACTCAGAAGTCTCTCCTATTAATATTATTCATGCACTTAAAAATATGCAGACTAGGAACACCCTTCCTATTCTGCATGGTACCCCTTTATAATTTTCCTAACCACTGTCTCCATTTTACAGAGCAGGGCTCTGAAAGCACAGTGAGCACGCTGCTGGGGAAGTGCCAAAAAGGGCTTAGAAACCAAGACTGATTATTCAGTCACTTGCTCACATGAAACTCCTACTCATTTCAATTAAAATCATGTACAGGCAGCAGTAAGGATAATTGGGCCACAGCTCCTATTCTGCTGTCTTGGAGTTAGCTTTTTAGAACATCTCTTTCAGGACAAAAATGTCTTTGGGAATAAAGACAGTGGTCAATTTCTTAACAGCAACCACACTACAAACCACACAAACTAAAATTATTTAAATGTGCAATATCCAACAAAAATCAGAAATGCATTAGAAAAATTAATTTCCAAAGATGAACTGATCATTCAGCTTTATGCTTGTATTTCCCCTGGCAACTTCACTTTCACACCACATGAGGTCAGTCTCTCACTACTCCACACTATTCAGTTTTATCTCACAGCATTATCTGTATATCTCAAATGTAGTGGAATAAGGAAGACAGCAAACAAAACGGAAGACATTCATATGCATCTTTTATAGTTTAATTGTTTTTGAGGGAAATGAAAATATGTCTATGCATTTCTTCCAGCAAAACCACAAAGTATCTCCAACATAATGGATATATTAGGAGCAAGGAGAAAGGGACTGATGCTTGTTTATAACAGGAACTCATTTACATTGAGTTTTGGGAGGGTAAGATATGCTTAAAGCTTGTGCAAGTCACTATATATATTAATACTAGGTTATAAGTAAACATTCTATGTAACTTACATAATATATAAAAGTTCTTTATCTAGCCAGAAAGACATGTAAGGATCTTAATGTAAAGGAGAAGCAGGCCCAGCACAATCTGGGTTTTTGACTGGTGCTACTGAAGATGCTGTGCATGATGAGGTAGTTCTGTGGAAAGCTAGAATGGATTTCAGTCACAAAAATATTTCCAATTGGTATGGATACTAAAAAGAAAACTAAAAAAAGCAGCAGTGTCAAGTATTTTCAAGTGAGAACTCATGGTCAGATTGACAAAACAAGCTGGTATAGACCTTGCAGTGTTTATTATTCAGACATGATTTACACTAAGGAAGCTGTCATCTGATGGTGTGTTACTGACTAAGTGCCAGACACCAGCTTTGCATTGTTGAAGACACAATATAAAGAGAACAAGAACACCAAGCACATTATTACCTTGTAGGCATAGACAAACTATATTTAACTTTGAGAGTATGAAGGTATTGCTACAGCAATCCATTAAAAAATAACATTCTGAGATGAGAAGTAGGACAAGAGAGAAGGAGGGTGACTGGCTACTGTCTAGAGATGATTTGCACAAAATCAGCAAAATTTTATTTCAAGGTGGCAGATGTATTTCTTACACGTTCTTCCGTTTCTTACAGCTTTCCTATACCATACAAGATATGCATATGCACCTTTATGTTTCCCAAGATAACTGAGGAAAAATCTTACCTCTTCACAAAACTTTGCCATAAATGGAACTGGTTCAACTTTTATTCCATATTCATTTGGAGACAGGCAAAATACTAATTCATCTACGCTAAACATTCACCATCAGCAAACTGCATGCTGAGGAAATCCACAAGAAAACAATAAGTAAAGAAGGAAGAAAATATCATAAGCCTTCCTTCTACTGCAACTGAGCTAATTTGCAATTATTCCACACCTCTCAGCTTTTACACGCTAATACAATTACTTGATTTTATTAATTACTAGCATAGCTGGTTTTATGTCATACAGGCCCTTCAGGTGAATATTACCAGTAAATGCATATGAATACCACCACAAGCAAACATAAGTAAGGAATTCTGTAATGCCATGTCAGAAAATTCTAGAAAGTATGGAATTTAATACAGAAAACAAGAAAAAAGATTTCTAAGATTCCTGCCACTGATCAAAAAGAACATTCCCTCTTGACTCCACTTGCAATGATCAGTGTTTTAAATGAGACAGGTATCTAACAGAAGTATCACTTGGTTTTGCCTGATAGGGATCATTCTCTGTGCTTGTGATCATTCAAAAACCTTAACTTTCCTTTTAAAGTAATTTAGACTGCATTTCACTCNTTCTCCTCAAACCAAGACAACCAGATAGCACTTTTGCCTGTCTCCCTTCACACTTCAGTTGAATTCTGAGCTCCTTGCACATTGACAAATTCTGCTTCAAAAAAAAAATGAGTGGGGAAAGAACATTCTAGTACTCTGCAAACTGCCCAAAGCCCTGGCACATAATGTTTGGTAGCGCTTGTTACAAAATCCAGATGTCTCATTTGCCAGTACCAGAAGGAATCACAACCAGCATTCTCAGACACATAATAATAATTTTCCAGAAAACTAAATTAAAATCTGCGCTAAATGCATAGCATACACATCATAAAATCATAGAATATTTCAAATTGGAAGGCACTCATAAAGATCATCTAGCTCCTAAACCACATGACTAAGAATGTTAGCCACACAATCCCTGAACTCTGACAAACTTGGTGCCATGACGACTTCCCTGGTGAGCCTGTTACAGTGTTCTACCACCCTTACAGTGAAGAACCTTTTCCTAATGTCCAGCCTCAACTTTCTCTGACATAGCTTCTACCACTATGAAGTAAGTACCATTATTATAAATAAACAGGGTTTGAAAAAGCAAGACTACAAGCAAATTCACTGGTTTTGTAAGATGTCTCATTACTTTAAAGATATCTCATTACTGTAGCGCTAGAAAACCTATCTTGTCCCTAGATTAATGTCTGTCCAGAGCAAATAACATGAAACATTTAACTTCCTCTACAATAAATTAAGTTAATTAAGCACTGTATTATTCTAAGACTTCTGGGCAATCAGTAGCTGAACTGTGAACCTAATACCTAGTAGCTATAACCTAGTGCCAGGCAGAGAAACAATATTATCCTCATGATAAAAGTGAAAAGGAAATGCCCCAATCTGTGTATCAAATTTACAATTCCGGCTTTGAAATTACACTGAAACATGATAAGTATTTACAGTAAGACAGAGACCTGCTGTATTCAGTTATCCATGACTTTGAAATATTTTGTCCAGTAGAAAAGAACAAGGATATTTGAAGTCACTTTGGCAAGGGACAGCAAGCAGTTAAACTGATTAATTTTACTCAAAAGGCAGCCAGTGGAACTGCTATGCACAGTATGCAGTAAGTCACTACCCAAGAAAATCAACCATCACAATACATCTTTGCAATACACCTCCATCCACAAGACAGACAGAGAGGATTAACACAATAAGAGAGGCTAAGATATTGATAGCTATTTTGCCCCAGTCTTAAGTAGAAATGGCAGATAAAATACTGGTTGATCACTCAAAAAATTGTCCTCATCAAATGAGGGGGTGGGAAATTCACAAGAGATGAAAGCCAAAATTCTATAAAGGAATCAAAGGAATTGTCAGGAGAAATAATAGTTCTTGAAAACATTTATTTCTACCATTTCTTTACCATATGAGATCTGTGTTGTCATTGGAAAGTTATCTTCCCCCAAAATAATTTCCTGTCTATGATGCAGCAACAAAGTAAGGACAGTGATTACTTGCTTTTATAACGTGTTTTGAGGTCCTTAAATAAAATTCTAGCTAAATGCAAAATATTTCTGTTACCATAATTAAAGACATATGATAGAAGATAATTATGAAGAAGAAAGATCCAAATCTGGAGCATTTCAGTATGCATAGGACTCCAACTGTGTGTTCATATTTTTGTTGATTTAGGGTCACAATTATTAACTGCAAATTAAAGCCAGTGTTCTTGTGACTCACCAGCCAACGAGGCTGCCCCTTTCAGAGGGCTATCCCTATTCCCTCAAGTAACATTGTCTCTTGCTAACAAAAGGGTTAAAAGAAAAAAGAAATAGTGAAAATGAAGAGGCAACAATGCCCATGACTCTCTAACACAGTGGTGAAGACTTAGTTTGACTGCAATAATTCAGAGCTCCAAACTCTGTACCAAGAACTGCTGCTCTATATTAATACTCTAAACTACACAGTTCCTATATTGATTGTACTTCCATCCATCTCCCTTCCAGTGCACATCTGACACTTGCAAAATGCCCCTGTGAGAAGAAAGTGCAAGTGATCTACTCACTGAGACTCTGGCCTGGCTTTATTGCTGCCACCTGTGAAGCAGAAGAGAAAATGACCCTTAAAGCCCTTTTATGAAGAAAGGATATGGCAACTACAACAGGACAAGAGTCAAACAGTTGTATGTCTCAATTCTGAACATGGGAATTATGTGGTAAAATGCCTATGGTCAAGATGAAACATATTTAAGACATTTTTTTGCCAAAGATTTCATTGTTAGAGGATTGCTGAGAACCTAATGCATAGGACAAAATCTAATTCTGCTGCCATTCCTTTTGTTAGTTTTACTTAATTCAATACCAAATTTCTTTCTTTGTGATGATCAAAGACCACACTAATGGATTGATTCAGTCAGAATGATGGTATTGTTCATATTGACTTGAGCTTTAAAACTTTTTTTCTGAACAACCAGTTTTCCCTTAAAAGCAAAATTTTTCCAACAGTAATTATGATAAGGCACTGTCTGCCTAAGTAGACAGGAAAATGAGGTTTCTATTTTAAGTAAACAGGTATATTTAGAATTAAAAAAATAGAGTCAAGAATGAAAAAGTTTAATTTCAGATTCGAGTGACATTCTAAAAATTAAATTTCTTAATTTTGATAACTTTCAAAAACTTCAAGACATTGTGCAGTATTAAATATTTCCACCAGATGTCTCCAATATATTATTTCACACAGAAAGTTGTATTCAATTTGAAGTATAGTGTCTCAAACATAAGTTCAGTATATTAATGAAACAAAGAGAAGAAAGCTGCAACTAATTACTTATCTGTTTAGACATGAATACCTTCCGAGTTCCACAGTGCTACCTTAAGAAACAGCTGGTTTTTTGACCAACATTTGGGCTAAATATGGTTATTAAAAAAAGAAAATAAATAGAGTTAATGGCTTTCATTTTTAAGAGGTACTTCAGATTACATCTTGATACCTACGTTTACACCTGCATTTTCAGAGGAATTTGAGGTTGTATTTGGTACGAGTGAGTTTTGGGCTACTAAAAAATATTTTTTGTTGTTTTTTAAATCAACAATTGTTTGCAAACCAAAGACAACTGTGTGCAGAGCAGTGAAGGATGTAAGAATCCAGTAATCCAGTTGTTTATTAATAGTCTGTGAATTACTACCACTCACTACCTTGAAATGTTCACCCAAATTCCATCAGCCTCAGTCAGTACATAAGCAGTGCTCAATACATACAAACACACTGCCAGAAGAGAAGGGAAATGTGACACTGCTAATTCTCAGAGCCACATATCTTCATCTTATAAGCACTTATATGTATGAGCAACTGTACACACATGGACATCTATATTTAACTCAAGAACCCCATTCACTATTCAAAGTAGATTACACCTGAAAATGAAAGACTCAAGTGTTTCTAAAGAACCATGGATAGAAGGAAAGTTCTATTTTCTAGGGAGCTGAGGATACTATCCTGGAAGCAATGTGGGGTCGCTTGTTGGGTTACATAAAAGTCATAACCATCCTTTCAAAGGTTCTCAACTTATTTTATAGAGGTTTATTAGACTTTGAATTTTGCAGAAAGATGGAAAATACATCTCTAATCCCAGCACACAGGATGGGTCAGACAAAAATCAATTATAACCCATCTTCTCAAAAAATACTTCCATTTAACAAGAGTTCTCTCTTCAGAATAATCAACCTATAGTTTCAAATTACTAAAACTGTGATACAGGTACCTAACATTTCAATTTGTATCAAAGACATTCAAGTTTTATCAAAATTTCTAAGTGAAAGAACAAAAAGTATACCAATGACAAGTCACATACTGAGACCTTCAGCTAATTCACTAATATAGTATGGCATCGCTGTTTATCACTTATATCAAAGAAATCTTCCAATAAGTTCTGTTTTCCATAACAGCAGACTCACAGAAATTCAAGTGCTACTATTCAAGACCAATGCTAAAGCATAACTGTTACGTGGGCTGGTGTCTTGGGTTGAGCATAACAGCTGGTGACAAAAAAAAAGCTTTAAAACAAGTCTTTTTTTTTTCCATTTAGTTGCTTTGGGAGGAAAAAAAACAAACAAAAAACCCAACAACAATCAAAACAAAAAAACTGAAAGACCCGTATATGACCATATACTCAATCCACACTATAGAAGCAAATGCCTTAGATTTGTATAATCCAACAACTCTACAAGAGTAATGAACTATGGATTTAAGCTTTCTGTTTTGAATTAACTAATAAACATCACTAATATGTCAATGAACTCAATTATTGTAGCAATATTCCAAAACCAGTTTTGTTATCTAGAATTTTAGAGTCCACAGGAGAAATAGCTGGGTGTCCTGAGCTCACTATCCATGAACTTTGAACTGAGACGAAGTCACACAACAGCACCCTCCAAGCATGAAGTACAGAGATATGGCAGGTCATAGAGACTTTTTTTTTTTTTTGGCAGAGGAAAGAGGGGAAAGGAGCACCACTCTGCATTTTCTGAAGTAACATAATGTGATATCTAACCTCTGGTCATAAAGAGTGGCACAATGAAGATGTATAGTAAATGTAAGTATTTACAAAGATGCTTCAACTGCATCTGTCCAGAGATCAAGAGACTACTTTTCTGCTCAGTTATATAATTTGTCAAACACAGCAGAGTTTATATTTCTTATTAGGAAAATACCTTTCTTCATATTTAGTTTCACAAGCAGAATCAACTCATGTATAACCTTTTTGTGGTTGCCTGAAATCTTAACAAGTCCTACATTGTTCGCTACCTGGCAACAATGCACATAACTGGTGTTTTTATTAAAAAATCCTTCTAAAGAAAAAATCCACCACAGCATGTAAAAATTAAGAGCTGTTAAATCAAATTACCTTGTACTGGGTAAAACACAAGAAAAATAACTTGTAGTACTTCTGAAAAAGTCATATTACATTTTTATTGCAGTTGCTTTTAACTGTGTTTCTTATTTTGAAGAACTGTACAATACCTGTCCAGTATATGCAAAGTCCAGGGCTTGTTTTAAACCGAGGCTTGTGACACCATGCAAATTAACCTCATCAGCTTCGCTTTCAACCATGCAGAGACTAAACATTGCCTATGGAAAAAAAAGAAAAAAGAAATGTTATTAACCAATTTTGAATAAGAATTCTAAATGGCAACACATTTGACAGTTACAATGAGATTTATACCAAGTTTTCAACCTTAACCCCACAGCAATCAATCCTGTGACCGAGTCCTTTTATCAATAAGGAAATACAAAAACCTATTCTGGAAAAACTGAAACAAATCCTTTTGGTCCATGTATATATACTTCTTAACTAAGTAATTCAGGTGAAATCAATGAGAACAGTCACACAAAAAGGCATCACTCAATAAAAAAGGTAACTGGACTCTGGGAAAATAGTAATCTACACAAGCACCACTAGAAATAATACCTATGTATAGTATCATTATATATAAGAAGAAGCAATAAACCCTACATAGTTACTTGCTGGGGAAAAAGGGGTAGTTAACATACCATGTTCTGTAAACAATCCCTTCCAAATAAGCATGTCAGACCAGAATGTAAACAACAGAATACTCTAGTTATTGAATGAAGAGGAAGGATGGGGATATGGTCACCTAAACTTATAACTTCCCCTTGTTATTGCCCTTGGTTCTCAGATCATAAAACCTAAACTGAAGATAGGCAAGGTACTATGGAACATCCCTGAAAATAACACTGAGGAGAGCAACTGTCCCTTTTATCCGGTCTTTCTTTCCAGATCATTTACCTCCAGTGCCTCCCTGGACTGAAGCAATCCCACTCAGCTTCTGAATCCTTGTGAGAATCTTTTTGTTCTTATCTCTGTTAAACTTCTTTGCCCTTCGCTCTTTCCTTCCAGCCTGCGTTCCCACTGCAGTAGCCCTACTTATCATTCCTTCCCTCATCAGTCCCATTCTCCATTCTTTGCCCCTCTCCCATTGTTTTTTAACAAAATACACCACTTAGAATCTTTAAATAGTAAACTGCAAACAAATAAACTGAATAGTTCTACCATTTGCCATTGCTAAAGAAAGTCTAAATTTATCCCTACTAAGTTTTGTGCCAAACTTGATGTCTCTATGAAGGCGACCAAACTTCGCCTTGGAGAACTCTAGTAAGAAAGTACTTTGCATGGCATAACCCCTGCTACCTTCTCTCTATACTCTGGCTGATACCTGCAGAAGCTGAGACAGCCAATAAAGCACTTGGGACTTCATTTGTGCAATCTGTCCACCAAACACTGCTGAATTTCAAGGAAAAACTCTTTAGCACATATGAATGACTACATGACCTATAAAGGCTCTTCCAACCCAAACTATTCCATGATTCACCAAGACTCAGGTGCCTTCAAGAACTGAACGCTTCCCGCAAATAAGTAATTTCTTCTGAAAATGTTAGTACTTCAATCATTAAAACACCACAGTTTGGCATAAATCTGTTGCCTGGAAATCACCCAGTATAAGCAAAAGTGACATATAGCACACACTCAACTCAACAGCAGAAAAGAAGCGACAAATATGTTACAAGGTTTATCAAACAAATGTAGTAAGACACAGCAATGAAATATATCTAGTTAGAAAAAAACCCACCAAACAATTCTAACAAGTTGAGACACTTTTCTAATCCATTAAAAATGTAATCAGAGTTGCATATTTTGTTGTCATTTAGATACATCAAAATGAGGTCTCAGGGGTATTGTGAGGATTCAGAGCTTGCCAAGAGCTGCAAGGTAACCATCACCCACCTACTCCTTGCAAAAGCAGACCTGCAGTTTGGTGTCTTGAAGAGATAAGCTTCTCTTCTCAGAACTTTGCTACAAAAGAAGCCTTTTGGATAATATTCCTTTCGCACACCAATTTATGAATAAAGAGAGTAAAGCCTCAAAGCAACATCAGTCTACATAGGGTTAGATTTGCAAACCTTCTGTGCACTCAATTCCATCACAGACTGCCTGCAGAAAGGCTTGAAATGTTCAGTGATACAAGATGCTTTGCATCTTCCAGCTACGTTACAGTAATAGTCTGTAGACTATCGATCTGTCCATGGGAACAGAGTGGTTACTAATACAGTTTTACTCTGATCAAGAGATGATGTTCCACACTGAGTTAAGCTTACACATACAAAGAAACACTTAACTGAATCTCATCTGTAGATCAGGAATCATTTCTATGACTTCTGTATAGACTTATTAAATCTATCTTTAGAAAATTACTTTTAACATAGGTTTCAACATGGTCTTTACACAGGGTTTATTATTACACTGAACTCAGTAAACTCAGCAGGATCAGGCTGCTAACTCATTCACTGTCCATAATCATCCAAAATGTTTAACAAAAACAGCCTCCAGGGGAGCTTTGACCCTTGCCACCTAGCATTCTCCCAGGCAAAGATCAGATTACAGTCCTGGAGATAACTCGAGCCATAGCTGTTATAAAATAGCATGGATAAAGCCAACCTATTTGCAGAGGTTTAGCCATATTCTCACTAGTCATGCTATGCCAGCCCCTTTTAGGTCCAGAAAACAAGACCTCATTCACCTTAATTACCGCTACAGACACAGTCTAAGGATGCAAAAGGCTATCAGAACTGTAGCTGCCAGTAAGCCACAGACAGAACTATGGCTTTGCATAGCACCATAGACTGGTTTGGGTTGAAAGGGATGACAAAGATCACCTAGTTCCAGCTCCCTGCTACGGGCCGAGACACCTTCCACTAGACCAGCTAAAAGTCTCATCTAACCTGCCTTAAATACTTCCAGGGACAGTGAATCCACAACTTCTCTGGACAACCTGTTCCAGTGCCTCACCACCCTCTCAGTAAAGAATTTCTTCCTAATATCTGATCTAATATTATCACCCTCTTTCAGTTAAACCGAAAGCCTTCCCCCTTGATCTATCACTAGGTGTCCTGTCAAAAGTCCTCCTCCATGTTTCTTGCAGGCTTTCTATGGAATGGCCACAATTAGATCATCCCAAAGCCTTCTCATTTTCAGGCTGAACAAACCCAATTCTCTCAGCCTTTCTTCACATAGGAGAGATGCTCCATCCCTCTGGTCAACTTAGTGCTTCTCTTCTGGCCTCGTTCCAATACGTCAATGTCCTTCCTGTGCTGGATGCAACACTCCAGGTGGGTCTCATCAGAACAGAGTAGAGGGGCAGAATCACCTCCCTTACCCTGCTGGCCACACTGCTTTTGATGCAGCCCAAGACACAACGAGGTTTTGGGGCTGCAAGTGCATACTGTTGGGTCATGTCCAGCCTCTCATCCACCAGCATCCCCAAATCCTTCTTGGCAGGGCTGCTCTCAGCCTGTTCATCCCCCAGTCTGTATTGATACCAGGGATTGCCCCTACCCAGGTGCAGCATCTTGCACTTGGCCTCATTAAACCTCATGAGATTCCCATGGGCCCACTCCTCGAGACAGTCCAGGTCCCTCCACAGAGTGTACTCGATCCCATTCCCTATGTCATTGACAAAGATATTAAATAACACTGGTCCCAGCATGGACCCCTGAAATACACCACTGATCACTGATGTCCATCAGGACTCTGAGCTGTTGACCCTCTGAATGCAACTGTCCAACCAGTCTTATCGATCTAACAGTCAACCCATTGAATCCATCTCTCACTAATCTAGAGAGAAGATGTTGTGTAGGACCGTGTCAAAGGCTTTGCAGAAGTTCAGATAGATGATATGTGCAGCCCTTCCTTTGTCCACTGAGGTAGTCACTTCGTCATAGATGTGAAGCCATCTGCTATTCAGAATTCTTTTTCTAAAATATATCCTCAAATATTCTGTGAAGGTTTTTGCTACTGTATAAGAACTACATCTATTTTTCAGGAGGCAAGGACAAAGAATTAGATCAAAATATAAGGCTATGGTCATCAGACAGTTCCCATTCAGCTAAACTGGATTAGCCTACAGGAAAGTGGTCTCCCACTCAGATGAACTTAGTACTGCTCAGTGATCCACACTGCCTTTACCAGCAGGCAAATTTCCTTCTCAGCCTGAGAGTTTCAAGGTTTAATGCAGCATGAAAAAAATCTGTTCTACCATAGGCAGAAACTGGCTTCAAACTCAGTCTCTAATTTGCACTATTATACTTGAATATTACAGTTTTAACTGTAAAAAAATATGGATCATTAAATTGTAGTTTGAGACTTCATCAATACCTGGAGAGTAAGTTATGGTTGGGCTGCCAGACCCCAAGGCGCATCTCTGAAAATACTCTGAGGTTTTGGAGCTTAAATAGATCCATCAGTCATGCTTCTAATGCAAGACTAGTAGTCCACTTTATTTTTCCCTCGGGTACATTAAAAACAAGGCAATAAGATAAATATCTCTGGTGGATGCAAAAGTGACAGACAAGAAAAACAAAGTAAATATAAAACATTTGGACAAGTGCACAATTCAAAGTCAAACTTACCAGAAAAGTTACTGAATTTGGCTAAGCATGAAACGTTAATCATGTTAGTTATTCAATTAACTCAACTATGTTATTATACTTCTGCTTGGACAAAATAAAATCTCTTTGAAAATGCCTCATTTCCCCTTCAAGACCTTCATGAGAGTGGGCAGTACTGACTGCCGATGTTAGCCAAAGATCTCTTTTATAATAAAACCCACTGAGCAGAGGACTTCTCTTTTCTTCTAGTTCCTTTAAATATCCGGCTCTTGTTCTGTCATCCAATCATAGCATTAGCCAACATGGAGATAAATAAATTGTGTAAATTCTGCTATTTCACATAAGATTTTATGTAAGTAAACTGAATCCCCCAATCAAAAGTAAATATAACCCACTTTGTGGCAACTGCTACAAAATTCAGACCTCAACATGCTACCACAAAGGGATATATTGCATTTGTGGAATTCCATTTGAGGTCACACTTGTTTCAGATGCTACAAATTTGGATGGCCTTGTTTTTGTGGGGCAGGAAGACCCTTTATTAGCAATTCTTTTTTGGGGAAGGGAGGAATCAACACTGCATTCTTCCTCTAATTTTGGCCAGAAACAGAAACAAAGCATTATACCCAAACAAAAGAGAAAACAAAACACACAATCCTTGCATAAAAATATTGAAACAAAAAAAATCTCAGACTCTTGAAAACTTGACTTCAAAGTGGCAAGTTGGCAGGCATTTAATACAGAGCACACTTGTAGTTTCACAACTCTACCCTCCGCAGCCAAAGGAACTTCTACAAAAACCTTTATTCTGCAAACATAGAATACAAAAGACAAGAGCTGAAAACTGAGTGGCGCACAACCACAGGGCACATGGGCTCAGATGTGATGAGATCTGATGCAACCAGGCAAAATAGCCCAAGTAAAAGATGCCTAGGACAGTCTTTGTGCCTAACTTCCCGCGCTCAGCATGGCAACATGATCTTGCTTACCCTTCAAAAGGAAAATGCAAGACAGCTGTAAAATACCACCAAATCAGAATAATGTATTAATGTTAAAATGTCAAGATATATAGATTTTATCAGTCAGGCAGCACTGCAGCAATATCTATACAGACTCCTTCACAACTCATAACTTGAAGAACAGACACCAGAGTAACAGACACGCAAGATGATATTCAAAATCCCCAAAATACAAATTGCTCCCTGTCACAATGGTGAGATCCAAAATTGCTCCTTGCCTCTGAGTAATTTTCTTACTCAGATGTTCCATATCCATGAGAACAATGAGCTTTTCCTCATTTGTACACATCAGTCTTACAGCCATGTCAGTCATGGCAAACAGTAAATCATCACAAAATAACTTAACCAAGTTGTAAGATACTTTACATAAGAAAACTCTGTCAGTGAATTCCACATAGCCTAGTGGCCTTTTAAAGGAAAGAAACAGAATTAAAACATGTGCAGTGACAGGAGACAGGAAAATGGACATAGAAAGAACCAGCGGTTAGGCTGTCAAAAAAATTGTGGTGACTGAAACTGTAAGTAACTTACTGCCCTGACCTGGAGTTCTTATTATTGACCTTTTATAAGTTTTCTGCTGAAAGTTTAAAAAACTTAAATATTTGAACACTGAAGTAACCACTGGATTCTATTTAAATCTGCATAAAAGCTGTTTAAAGTTAACCAATGTTCAAAGGAAATAATTTAAGGCGTTAAATGAACAATAATATGATACACTTGGTAAGTACCAGAGAGAAGGAAAATTGGTCAAATACCTGGAAACGAGAGAAAATTAGAGGAAATTGTCATCAGAGCCTGCAATGACAGCATCTGAAGTTAGGTAGCTATATAACAAAAGTAAGTAAAAGTGTCCTCTATCACTAGATAGATAGATCAATAGATAGAAATATGCATGTTTAGACACCAACATAACGTCCCACCATAGTGGGATGAAGTATTCTTTTTTACTCTAACTGTAAAAGAAGCCTCCATATTTACCCTAGAAGCTTAAAAGACGTGAAAACTTTAATCTTAAGAGTAAGCAGCTGAGCAAAGTGAAGATTGAAAGTTAAAGAGATGTGTGAATTGTGTCTTTTTTGTGTATTCATTTCGTGAGAACAGAAGAACTTCCTGAAGCTGTTTATTTCTGGAATGAAAGCTACAATTACAGCAAAAATAACCAGAGAAATGTTTGCACCTGTACGTTTGGTTCTTGTATATAGTAATTTGTCACAGGAAGCAGTTTCCTTTCACTTCTCTGAAGTCACATAAAGTAATTTCTAGATTAAAAATCCTTAGGTGAGTGGCCCTTTAAAGAAAAAAAAAATGTAGATTGCAAATTATGAGAGTCTGTATCCACACAAAATGCCTTCAGTTTGGCTATCTTGATCTCCTTATGCTCATCCCTTGGTTCAGCTACATCATCCAGTAGCCAGCTTCTCTGATATGTTCCAAATGGGAGATAAGCCAATGACCATTTAAATTACTGCCTTCAGGAAATATACTGCTTCTTCTAGGAGTGAAGTATATCGTTCCAGTGCATAGCAACAAAATCTAAAATATGTCAAAGTTCCCTGAGCAGGATTATGAAGAGACATTCATCATTATCCATTTTTTTGATTCAACTTTAAATGCAATTTTCAAAAGGAATCTCAGCTTTCAAAACCCAGCAAATAAGCTGAACTTACTTCAGCAACCAAAAGAGCAACAGTTCCAAATTTCCTCCCTCTGTTTCCTCAAACATCACTTTGGTAAGTACCAAAAGCCCTAGATCCAAGTCCACTACAACACTAAATGAACATTTGGAACTCCTCAACAATGCATAGCTCTGACCTACATAAATTCTTACTAAACCACAGACTTAATAATAAGCAACAAGCACAATAACTGAGTTCTGGGATACCTTAGAATCACCTCCGTTATCACTCGCATAATGTTCACAGAGTTTCAGCAAGGCTAAGCTCATTTTGCAAAACACACTGTAAATATCTCGACCCAGTCCATCCCGTCACCTCTCATCCTCAACTGACTGGCACTGGAAAGCTTTTCCAACTGATTTGCAAGAGCCTGCCTTTACCTTCAGCTATTGTTCTGGTGTGGCTGTCCAGGAATATGGCACATTCTCTACTGCAAAGTGCATGAGCATTTACTGCACTTCCTCACAATCACCACCAGATAAGGAGAGTGGAAAGTTGGCACAGGGTGAACCAGCATTCTTGTAGTTCCTTTCATTGCACCACACACAGAGAGACAAACACCCAGGAAATCAAGACGAACTATGAGTAAGTGACATGAGCTTTCTCAACTCTAAGTCATTCTAGAGCTCTGTATTAAAAACTCACTCCTACTTTTCCTACTTATTATCAACTATATTATAAGCACCCTGGTCAAATGTCACAAGGGATAAAAGTATTCTTAATGTTTAATTTATGGTAAAACCACAAAGTATGCCATCCCATCCAGCCTCTTATTACTGAGGCTGAACTCTATAGGAAAAAAATGAAAGTGCACCAAACAACTTGTTTGGCACCCATAATTAACTATCTAACTAACTTTTCCCCACCCCATTCAGAAACATGTCCGAAAAAAACACAAAAAGCTTAATATATACTTGTAGTTGAAAAAAAACATACAACAATTTTGAAAGTGAGTGAACGCCTATCCTGCCTGTCTAGCAAACTAAGTGCTAAAGAACTGATCAATGAAATCACCAAAGTTTTCCTTAGCTATTTATCTTCTTGCACTGAATTTTAAAAGTTACTAACACCATTTAGCATCATTTTACTACTTTAAAAGAGCGATATTATCATCTCAAATTTCTGCCTCCACAATTCCACAATGATAGTACTTGATACTTCTTGAGTTTTTTTACAATTATTTTAAAATAGATAGGTGTCTTCATTAAGGGTAGTGTTTTATTCTAATTCACTTCCCACAGCATATGCACTTACTTCTGTATTCACCTGTTCTATAGCTTTTTTCTTTATAGGAAATTGATGGCACTTCTCATCTTATGCATCAGAAAAGCCATGACGAAAGTAAACTAACACTTCAGAGATCTCAGATCCATTTCCCACACTGCTCAGGAACTCAGTTATAATGTGACAGCTGAAGATTTTTTATTTAATGTATAATTTTAAGCTTGTGAGAAATCTTACTGGCATGAATGGAACAGCTCAGTCACGCATTCTTTCTGATTTGGAACCTAAGCTTTGTATACAGGTCAGTCAAACATAATCTATTTAATCTACTTTGTTGTATTATTCCTGAATTAACCTTTAGGTAGTTTTAACTTCATGTTCTAATCCCTCATTACATAAGTAATGTAACTTTTTCTTTGCTGTTTTCACCTATCACAACAAAAAAGAAAACATTTAGAATGTATGAATAAGAGTCAAAATACTGCTTTGAAAGATGACAATGTCCACATCAAATATCAACTATGCTGTAGATGTGTGACACATACTTCTCCAAATAACCAGTTTAATATCTGAATGTTTCTTTATAGCACGTAAAAATGTGCTTTGTTCGTGTCATAACTACCTTTGTTTCCCTCCCAAT
>VWZD01008397.1:306-12242 GCA_013396695.1 Sakesphorus luctuosus | reverse complement strand
TAAAAGTCTGAAGTGATAACATATTTCTCTTTATCTAATTAAAGTGAGATAAACTCTTGTAGAGCAAATCAATTCTGATATGCTGCATTAGGATCACTTGCTCAGTACAATAATCCAATTTGAAGCAATTGATCCAAAAAGATCAGATCAGATTTGCTATCAAAGGATTTTAATTTAGATTTAGAACTAAAATATCTTTACTGAAGTTTTGTCAGAACTCGATACTAACCTACTAATAATATGTCAAATCTTCAAAGAGGAAGCCATCTGCTGTAAACATTGCTGAATTATCCAAAGATTTCAAAGACTTTCTCATGCCAGTCTCATTAGCAGGAAGATTAAATTGAAATGGTTAAAAATTCTTAATCTGTAAAAGATGTAGAAGACTTCCAAGTGACAAAAGAAAATCTATTAGAAAAACAAGTCTTAGTTAAAATGACATTCATGAACTGCCTGCCTGCCACTCACTTCATTTCATCCCAAACTAGGATGTGTTTGTTGCCCACTATCAGTGGTTTTGATAAAGAAGTTTCTTTGAACCTTACCTGCAACATCTTTGGAACTTTTTGGGTTTCTTTAACCATTGTAATGCTTATGTGTATGAGAAGTGCTGATTAGGCCACCTCTGAATGGATCATTGTGAATCTCATTGATGTACTTCATTGGCAAAGTCAAGTTCTTCTATATCTGCAACTATTTTTAGCTGCCAGAGCTAAAAGAAAAAAAAAAAACAAAAAAAAACAAAAAACCCACCAACAAACAAACAAAAATCAAACAAAAAAACTTTCTCCATTGTAATATAAAGAAATAAAAAAAATTGATTCAACTACTGAAAAGTTTCATTGAGGGTAGCACTAAAATTTTATGCAAGGATTTATTTCTTATTTCTCCTGTAGGCAAAGCCAGACATTAGATAAATCTGCATCTTGACTACACGCTACCCAGTAATTGAGTTCTGTGCATATTATGGCATGCATACTATACATATGCTTTAATTTGGATAAAAAATTATTCCTCTTTGATTGTATCTCTTATGTTAACTTATTATAAGCTTGACTGTAACCTGCCCACTACTTTCTAGAATTGACTTCAGTGAAATCCTAGATAGGAAGCAATGAATATTGCCTAAAGGGTTTGTAATAAATGCAAGATTAGCTCATTGTTCTTTCAAGCCTTGCATCCCTCCTCCAGCAATGATCCTATTGGAGGACTGTGAGGAAGGCAGAGCACTTCAAAGGAGGTTATCAGGTTTGCCCTAGAAGTGTGAAAGCTGATTATCTTTCTCATTAAGTTCCACAGCTATATCTCTTATTAGTGGTCATAAAATTATTCATCCATTTTGCAAATCCACCTAGTAGCTTCTTTGTTTTGTTAAGAGCCTGTAAAAATTAAATGCTTGTTTGAATAAACAATGCATATACAAATAATTTGCTTTATTATTTATACTATCAGGAAGAACAACTAAGTAACTCAGAGCAGTGGGACTATGGGAATTGTTCACTAACCTTTAGAACTCTTCAACTGTTGGCATTTTGGTTAACTTTCACAACAAAGAAAAATGGATTTACATTCAATTCATAGCATGAAGGTGTGGTTTGAGGACAGGAATCTGTGCTTCTTTACATGACCATTTAAAGGAAACCAAGATTAAATTAAAATTCATTACACTAATCCTTTAATTTAGCTAGATGATCTTACAGCCTCTAAGGCTGAGCAGCCGTTGTATCACCTTCCGCAGAGTCGGGCAGGGCTGGAGAATGTCCCAGTCCCTTCCCCAGCCCCATCTCCTGCCCTGGAGCACAGCCTTGTCACAGCACATCTGTTTTAGAGGGTCAACTCTTACCAGGAATGCTAGGAGACACACAAACCTAAAGCTGTGGGATTTCAGGAGTGGTCCAACAAAACAGATGCTCAGTACTGCTATTAGTACAGAAGAGAACTAAAAAGTTTACTGTAATAGTTTGGTCCCTCTGCTATCAAATACTGTGACTACTGTATAAAGAATAATTAAAGCTCATAGGCATGAGATATTATGTTAAACTACAAGTATATTTATTTCAATGTTTTTAATGCTGAAGCATGTGATATATTTAGAAACATCCTCTATGTCCTCCCAAAAACAAGGCCCTAGACCACAGAATCATAGAGAATGAAGCAATATATGATACATAAAAGGAACATTGGGATATGCAAAGAAACACTGAAATTATGTTCAGTCTGGGGGGGGAAAGTGCCTTCTGTGCTCCAGCCAATTTTTACTGGCGAGAAGCAAGTCATTGAACAGTTTGTTTGAAAGAAGGGCACTAAAAGAGGAGAAGAAGGCAAAGCGAACACTTACAGGCAGCTTTTTCTAATCATGAGAGATACTGGGACAAATAGATGTAGAAAATTAAAACTGGCATCCCAGCCAGGCTAGAATTTAGAGTCAATATTTTGACAATGAACTGATGTGTAGTAAGGATCTGTTGGGAAAGCCTTTGAATGTTAAAGCAGGACAGCTTAGGTTGGGTAGACTAGATAACAAGGGGCCAGATGGTATGGAAGAAAGTTTGCATAGACAGAGAGTATTATGATCAAAATGATAGACTGAAGTGATGACACAAAAATGGTCATTCATAAGCATTCAGGGTGGATAAAATGCAGGAAAGCATTGTGTTTCTGGAGTGTGGAGAAAAGTATTTTGCAGGGATGAGAGCCTGGATGAGACTTTCAGCTTTATGGGTAGCTAAAGAGCTGTTTCTTGATGCCATTAAGCAGAAAGAATCAATAAGAGGAAGAAATAGCTCAGAAATGATGCTTTAGACACTGCTCTGAATGTAAAATGTCACTCCAATTAGGTGGCTGATTTAACCATAAAAAAATGACACATTACCAAACGTCTAGATTCGATTCAGGAATTCTAAAATAGAAGAGAGTATGGTAGTAATTTCAAACAGTATGAAAGCTCATCTCAGCAAAACAATATTAACGTTTCTAATAACAAAAAATGTAATAGAAAACTTGTTACACTGTTTTACTATTAAAGATGGTTCCACATTTCCAGACAATAGTAATATGAATCTTTGCTAATGTTATAAAAAAGAGTGATAATCAAGTTTTCATTTTCTAGCATGTACTTACAATTTGAGACACTCGACCTTTTTCCTGCTATAGTGAAAAAGTGATTTTTATGTGTTTATCCAAAAGATAATTTTTCCAGTCTTTTAGACCTTAGCATATAGTCTAATTGATTGTGAGAGGTATTTTTGGAATGAGAAAATTAAAATAAATTGACAGCATCTGTGGCCAATGGGGAGCNAAGTATAACATTTGTAATTACGTTAATATTTGAAGTTTGCAGTCAGAAGTACTAACCTTTCATTACTTGGTACCTTTTTTTTCCCTTTATTTAAAAAATACCAACTCCTGAGGATGTCTAAGGGGTAATATCTACTTCTATTTTTAAGACCTTGCAGCACAAATTGTCTGGAAAATGTTACTGGGATACATAGAAGCCCAGAAGCCAGTGGCCAAATAAAACATTCCCAAAAATTCTTTATTATTTTAGCAGTAGTAAAGTAATTTTTCAGATAGTCTTACAACGGTAGTCCTGGTTTGGACATTTTAATGCTTGAAATCAGCTCATCTGTCCCTTGAACTTCTGTCATTAATTCTTCTCAGCATGGTTTTACAGTGGTGACAGCATGGTTTTATTGAGCAAGATATCGGTATGGTAGTGTAATTGTCTTTAGGTGGCTATAGCATCTTCATTTGCAAAATATTCATGCAGCTTTAATAATAGAATTCACTCAGGTGGTTTGGACTACAATGGCACCACTCAGGAACTTGCACAAGCAGGGAGGCAGAGTAGCCTCACCAGCCCACTGCTCATGCCCTATACCCTCTAATCAGACCACCCATCTGAAGTTGGCTCTGCAAGCCTCACACTCACCATGGGCTGTGCTCACACTCTTGGTAACCCTCTCCTCCTGGGTTTTCACTGCAGGGCTGACCTTTTCACTGGAATACCCTTCCTTTCACATCTACTGGTGCCCAATTGCACCCTCACCTTTTTAACTGGGAGAATTTTAGTCCCTCACTGCTTCACAGGCTCTTACCAATTGAAAAAAAGTATTGCAGCTTAGTAGAAAGTTCTTCCAGAACTGCAGATAAATCACATTGCCTTGCAACTGAAGTGAGCTCAAAACATCTGCACAGGCAGTTAATAGCAGTTACCATGGCTCCGCTGATGCACAGAAACGTATTAATCCTCTGCAACTCTGTTGTGTGCCTGAGCTGTAGATCTCCATTGTAAGTAAATTGACACACTTTACAGCTATAATGATGCCAGCATTACAAGGAAATACAAATGCAGTGATCAGCCATAATAACAAGCTTTTGCCTATTTTAATGAGAGTTGCGGGCTGTTACTTCTCTGAAAAGCAGTGCATCAGACTGAAATCAGAATTTACTCAGACTCAAAGCAAGGCACTACTTCACTTCGGCCATATCACCTGCGTGGAGCTCGCTCTCTGTCCATTGAGAGTACTTAGCCCCTTCACTTTATTCTATGATTGACACTGCCAGGTAAAAAACCACAATGGCTGCCATATTCTGGTAGCTTTGGTAAAAATCATTTATAGCTTTAATATTGTGTTCTTCTACTCTCCACATAGATGAAAATTACCTACAAAAATACTTTCCTATATGCTTTCTGCTTTGAAATGGCCACATAACAACTCAATAAGGACTAAGATGAAGGCCTCCAAATTGAGAGGAAGCACAGAAAAGTAAAGAACAGAGCACAAAACCTCCTATTGTCCACAAAATTTGCTCCATTCAGATAAAATCAAGTCAAGCAACCTTACAACAAATCATAGGTCAATTTATGTCCCACACTCATTTTTGTTCTTTTATACCATTGCAGACATATCTGTGTCATTCTTTGGCAGTAGAGTTATTCCTTGAAGATAATCTCATGAAAAAGATGTGTTTTGCCCTTATATTATTAATATACATGCTTATTATAAAATACAGAGTAATCCAAATTTATAAAATGCATTTTTTAAGTTACCTACCATGACAGAAATGACAGTTCCAGAGCAGATTAGGATTTTAAATCAGAATCCAAAACTGAAGTCTTGTGACATCCCATGTTATTACTACACAACACCTTAGGCACACTATGGGGAAATACTGACTATAATATCTCTTGCTGGATCTCCTACAAACCAGAATTAGATATCTTTCAATTGACCTCACTAAGATTTGGATTGGGCCATATGCAGCATTTCTTATTAATCAAATAATTACATGCAGTCAGCTTAACATGTTCAAAGCATGCATGCTGCTATTCACCCTCAAAATTCAAAAATTATTATCTCAATTGCTTTAAAGCATGTGTGTAACAGAAATTCCTCCCATGGTGCTCATCTTATCCATATCACTACCATGCTTTATTTGCATCGAGTCAGACTGGTGCAGTTTGCCATGCAACTCAGGCAACCCAAATATATCTACTTATATATTTTTATGTATATGAACATTTCCCATTTCTACTTGGGTTAAATCTAAGCTTTAATAAGGTCAGGTAACCTAATTTAACCTCACTAAACCAGCCTGGAAGCTCTAGGACTCCCACAGGGCCAACATATGATTAGTTAATAATAGAAAATCTACTGGTTACTGAGATGAGCAATAATCAGAATTACAGTGAGGTATGACAATGGAATCCAAGTGAGTGGCAAAAATGATACTGAGACATAATGTAAGAAGGACCACAGATCACCTGGCAAGAATACAAATTATTCTCATACTGTGAAGCCAAGTTCTTCTTCACAAAGCACATTAAAACCTTGTCATCTTCACCTTCTACTGATATTGGTTTCCCTAGAAGACATATATGAAGTCAGCAGTTCAGAGTTCTCTTCACTTTCAGTGTTTCATGCCCTTGAAGCAGGAGTGACAAAGAATAACCTGTTGGTGTGCTTCTGTTTAATATCAGTGTTCAGATAGGAATTTTTTCTGAGTGTGGGTTATTTCCCTGTTTGCTACAGGTTCTGCAGAAACCAGTAACTGTAAACTTCANTTATAAGGCAAAGCAGCAGTCATTGTTGGAATTCATGGTCACTTTCTCTGATTTTCATAAGCCGTTCTCCACTGATGGTTAAACAGTGGGGACTGCATCAGGAAATGAGGGCACTTGGTGGAGGCAGATAATCTGATTTCTGTATCCATATCCTTTTCTCACTGATGCTTTATGTATACCAGCATGATGGTATTTTTCATCTATTAAGTAAAAGACAGAAAGATATATGTATGTCTGATTCAAAAGGAAGTATTTATCATTTCTATTAGGCTTGCAGGGAAAGATTTTGGTAATAGGATAGCTACAGGTGTGCCTTTCGTAAGAAGATTCCAGTGCCAGATGGCTCCAAAATGGAACTACCACTGGCCAAGGCCATACCCATCAGGGACAGTGGTAGTACCTCTGGGGTAACAGATTTAAAAAGGGGGAAAGATACTGTACAGAGAGGAGTGAGAATGTGTGAGAGAAACAGCCCTGCAGAGAAACAGCTCTGCAGATATGAAGGTCAGTGAGGAAGGAGGAACAGAAGGTGCTCAAGGTACCAGACCAGAGATTCCCCTGCAGCCTGTGGTAAAGATTATGGTGAAACATCTGTGCTCCTGCAGCCCATGGAAGTCCATGGTGGAGCAGAGATCCACTCACAGCCCATGGAGAACTCCATGCCAGAGCAGGTGGATGCCCAAAACAGGCTGTGACCCCATGGGAAGCCCAGGATGGAGCAGCTCCTGCCAGGGCATGTGGCANAGGCCATACCCATCAGGGACAGTGGTAGTACCTCTGGGGTAACAGATTTAAAAAGGGGGAAAGATACTGTACAGAGAGGAGTGAGAATGTGTGAGAGAAACAGCCCTGCAGAGAAACAGCTCTGCAGATATGAAGGTCAGTGAGGAAGGAGGAACAGAAGGTGCTCAAGGTACCAGACCAGAGATTCCCCTGCAGCCTGTGGTAAAGATTATGGTGAAACATCTGTGCTCCTGCAGCCCATGGAAGTCCATGGTGGAGCAGAGATCCACTCACAGCCCATGGAGAACTCCATGCCAGAGCAGGTGGATGCCCAAAACAGGCTGTGACCCCATGGGAAGCCCAGGATGGAGCAGCTCCTGCCAGGGCATGTGGCACCATGGAGAAAGGAGCCCACACTGGAGCATGTTTTCTGGCAGGACTTGAGACCCTGTGGAGGACCCACATTGGAGAAGTACATTACTCAAGGCCTGCATCCCATGGAGGGAGCCCAAAATGAGGCAGTTTTTGAAGAACTGTAGCCCATGGGTAGGATTCATGTTGGAGAAGTTTATGGAGGACTGTCTCTCATTGCAGTGACCCTACACTGGAGCAGAGGAGAAATGTGAGGAGAAAGGAGAGGCAGAGATGTGTGATGCACCAACCAAAGNTGCCAGAGCAGGTGGATGCCCAAAACAGGCTGTGACCCCATGGGAAGCCCAGGATGGAGCAGCTCCTGCCAGGGCATGTGGCACCATGGAGAAAGGAGCCCACACTGGAGCATGTTTTCTGGCAGGACTTGAGACCCTGTGGAGGACCCACATTGGAGAAGTACATTACTCAAGGCCTGCATCCCATGGAGGGAGCCCAAAATGAGGCAGTTTTTGAAGAACTGTAGCCCATGGGTAGGATTCATGTTGGAGAAGTTTATGGAGGACTGTCTCTCATTGCAGTGACCCTACACTGGAGCAGAGGAGAAATGTGAGGAGAAAGGAGAGGCAGAGATGTGTGATGCACCAACCAAAGCTCCTATTCCCCATCTCCCTGTGCCACTGGCAAGGAGGAAGTAGAGAAATCAGGAGTGAAGTTGAGCTTGGAAAGAAGTGAGGGGTTGGGGAAGGTGTTTAATTTCTCATTATTCTACTTTTATTTGATTATTAATAAATTAATTTCCCTGAGACAAGTCTGTTTTGATGGTAGTGAGTTAGTGATCTCTCCCTGTACTTACCATAACCCATGAACTTTCCATTATACTTTCTCTCCCCTCTCCAGCTGAGGAAGGAGAGCTGTAAAATGGCTTCGGTGGACACCTGGCATTCAATTCAGAGCAACCCATCATACCAACTGAAAATTAAATATTACATATTGAGAGATTACACGAGCCTAGCTCCTTTTTAACACATAAAAAACAGGCAAAAAAGAGTTTATTAAGGCATGCAGAAACCTCAAAGTATGTTTGTTTCCAAATAGCAACTGTGTTTGCTAGCCAAAACTCATTTTTACATTCTGATCCTGAGGTGTGTTGAGAACATTTAATATTAGTTGCTGAGATGCACTGGGCTCAGCACAGATGCATATAACTCACTGACCAACAACACCCATCAGCTCAGGTGGTGCATTTGAACAGGCACTGCTCCTTCTTTCTAGATATCAGAAAATAAATATGGCTAAAATGACTAAAGAAATACAAATGCCTTACTTACCTTCATGCCCTTATTACATCATAATTCCAAAAAGGAGAAATTTTAAAGGCAAACAGCAAAAAATGTTTAGGTCAACCTTACCAATGGTATGACCAGAGACAAGCAAATTGTGGTTCTGTAAGTGTAGAGTTGGTACATAATTTCAGTGGAATGGGTCTGATCTTTAACTATGTTACTGAGTCACATCTGGCTTCTTCTGTGTGAGAATTGCCAGGGACAGGTTCTTGTCTATGTGTCGCCCCCTGGGGTTACCACTTGGATTTTAAGGAAGGCCTAAATGAGGTAGAGAACAGAAAGCTGGAAAAATCTCTTACATGCTTGCTCTCCATCAAGATAGGTAACACAATAAGTAAAAAGAATCTTTTGGGACTAATTTAAGGGAGACTATTCATGTTGGAGGATGTGAAGTTCTTACAGATCATAGATTTAAGGCGATGGTATTCCTTTTTATGAATCTGAAATATAATTCAGCTTGAATTTCTGCATTTAAATGCAGACTACTGGACAACATTAATATTTCATAGGCAAATACAAGGATGTGGAAAATCATTTGGGAGAAAAGACAAAAGTTACATCAAGTCAGAATTACAATCCATAACGTTTGACTCTGAAAACAGGCTCCTGCATGTCCATAAATCTTATTTGCTTTCCTTGACCTGACAGAGTTTTTTTGGCTCATCATAAGGGATGCCCATGCAGAAAGCAGTTTGTTGCATTTATTTCTAGAAGCATGTGGTCCCCATGTACAGAGCCCCTAATGGTCTAAAGCTCAAACTTAAACTCACTGCATGCCTGCAGTGTGTCATATTCCATCAGGAGCCAATGTGCAAATAACATATTTCCATTTTTAAAGTCTGAAAAATGTCACAAAAAGCTTTTGGCATTTACATGACTCAGACAATCACACTTATATCCTCTAATTCTCTCTGCAGATAATTTCTAATGTTCAGTATATAACCACAGCATGAAATCAGTAAAAACTATTAAAGTAAAAACTAAAGTTCTGCAGCGTAGCCATTAGAGTACTCCCAACTAGAAAAGAGTGACTATTTAAAGTGACATTATTGACAGTTACTCCTTAAAAAGTGAAAACCAAAATGTGATGCACTTAAACAACAAATGTTCTTTATACACATAGAGCTTGATTTATCAAAATTCAGTCCTGCAACTTGGTACAAAATAGTGAATCTGCATAAAAGATTTTCACCAGTGTTTTTATGAAAAACAAATCCAACCAAAGCAGTTCTTTGTCATTTTTTCACGGAACATTTTCTTAAGAACTGTATTCAAAAAGATGGGATAGTCTGTGTTTTCTTCCTTAGCACTTTAAAAGAAACAAATTAATAATGCAACGGTTTCGTGTCTGGACCAGATACAAAGACAGCATAATACCATACCTGCTGCATAAGTCATGATTTTGATAACATTTTTGTGGGAACCACAATGGCCAGCTGTATGAGCTCATAGTAACAAGGTGAAACTTGACCCCAACAGCCTGAAATCTGTCCTGATGACAGAGAGGAAGCGTAAAGGATAGTTGTCACAAGAAGAAAGAATGATGAGGGGGGAAAAGCTGCAAGAAATACTCTCTTCTTACAAGGATCTGGTTCCAGGATGGGATGGGAAAATATCAAATAAAACACAGCCACTCCATTTGGGAAGAGTTTGTAGGCATCACTGCTTTCACATTTTCTCTTCAAAAAAAGACAAGAAACTAGAAAACAGGGAAATAGTTGAAGTGGAATTGCAAAATGAGCGATAGTGGGGTTCATGGTTGTGGTTTGGTTTGTGAGTGTATTGCACAGATGAAGAAGGGGTGCACATGGCAAAAGAATGAATATAAATTCCCAGCTGAATTGTCATTACCATCAGTCACCAAGCAAAACACAACAGGCACACTTTAGCCAAAGCAGAGTTCAGTTTTCCATTCTTCAACGCGCCTCACAAATCTTCTACAATTGCCCAATATGTTTCTGCTGTCATACGTTTTTTTTATAAAAATATGATAAGGTTTATAAATTGCAAGTCTCATACTACTGTTCTGGATTGTTATGTGAGGAATTAATGAGGGTGTTTTTACCTTAAGACAGAAAAGGGGTTGGGAGAATTTTGAAAACCTGAAATTCAGTTTAGATGCTTTGCAAGCAGCGAATCTGTTTATATCTGAAAAGGAACAGCTCAGACATCAAGGTGAAGTGTACTTTAGGTTTATAAGAGATACAAGGCATCAATTCACTTTTTTAAGGCCAAAAAGTATGGAATAGGCAATAGAAGCATCAGGAAAAGAACTTAATTCCTTCAGTGCTTATTCAGATTATTTACTTTTAAGATTATACACTGACTAGTAGCATAACTACTGTTAGCCACCGGCAACTGAACCTACCTATAAAATAGAAAACTAATTTGGCTATTCAACTTATGTAGGAATGATCATCACCATCCTCAAAATGGAAGCAGTTGAGAACAGCTAGACTAAAGTTTTCAGATGTCAAAACAGTAAATGAACATCGCAGAAGTATTTGGCAGCCATTTTCTAACATTTCCCAGAGAAACTGAATTTTTAATTTCCTTTTATATTTGGAGGACTCAAATTCCATTAAAAAAGAAAAAATACAGTTTTTGGCTGTTACACCCTACAACCTAACCTTTCCATGTTTTATCTTGCCTGTATGGTTGCTAAAAATGCAGAAAAGCTGGCACATTTGTGACTGGAAGATATAGCTCAAAAATACACATTCAGGTAAAGATTTTTCTAGCTATATAAGGCTATAACCGTTCATAGTCATGTTCATATTCTACATGATAACTATCTCATGAAAACACTGATAATTTGAAAAGAAGCAACAGAGTTGAAAAGCTTTAGAAATCAGGTTAAAAATACAAGGCTTCAGGGTTCCATCTTATTCTTGTAAAAGAGTACTGTGTTCCCAGTGTCATGAAGACTTTCTCATCTCCATATATACCACCTAAAGCATACTTGGTTTTATTCCCAAGAGACCAAAAAATTAGTAAAGAGACATTTTTTAACACAAACTGAAAATAATAAATTCAGTAATAAGACTGTGAGATAGTTAAATATGTGTGATTTCTTGAGTATCAAAAAAGCTATGTATAAAAATAGTTTCCAAGACAGCATAAAATCACAAGTCAATAAATGTCAAGAGGGGTAAGAGATACAGAACTGACACTATCCTGTAAACTACAGAAACTGTGTAACTATGCAATATCAAGCATAAAGGGTGTCAAAGGATGTGTGATTAGATTATTACTTTAGAGCAGGAAATAATGGGTTTGATGTAATTCCTGCATTATCTTACTGTGCAACACCTGTAACAGGCTTTCTTCATAACACTTTTATTGCTGAAAGGTTACCAAATGTAAAAAAAAGAACAGTAGAGTAAAAGGACCATATAAAGTTTATCATAATTGTGACAAGCATCAATTAA
>VWZD01008396.1:81807-102988 GCA_013396695.1 Sakesphorus luctuosus | reverse complement strand
TTAAAAAAATAACATAACTGCCTTAGATATAATAGTAATGCTTTTTATGTTACTATTGCCATCAGTTCAGCAAGAACATGATGTCTATATCCTCTGTTGTATGATTCTTGTCTAGCTCAAACATTTCCTGAAATAATTATGGGGATACTGAATAACACAGTTTTCTATCAGTACTTCCATTTTATAAGCATTAGTAACCTGTAAAATCAGCTTAGCAATATGAATTATTCAGCAGGGACACTACTAAGGAGAGTAAAAACGTACTGTGAGTCAGAGGTTTTATGAAGTGTTTTTCATTGAACACCAATTTCATGTTGACTTCTGAAATTCAAACAAAGATGACATATTCTCCAGCAGAAAGATAGAAATGTCCATCAGGATGTATCTTAAACCAAGGAAAAGTAAATACATATGGGCAGATTTCCCTTATGCTATTAAAAACAAACAAACAAACAAACAAAAAACAACAAAAAAAACCCCAAACCACCCTGTTGATATTTTCTTTTAAAATAGAATTGGGGATAATGTTGTTCTTTCCCAGCACAAGAAGAGCAATACACTGGATAAGGTTTCATGGAAATTATCTTGTTTCAAATCTAAAAATAATCATAATTGGTGTGTTTAGTACTAAGAGTGAGAACTGCCTTCTTTAAATATGTTGATATGTGGCTTAATATGTTTATATTTTGGTATCTAAAATGGGATTTACTGTTATAATTATCTCACTGTAAGAAAAAATTGCAAGAAATACCAAAATCAAGAAACTGTAAGAAACTTCTGCCCAAATTACAGCTGAAACACATCTGGAGGAAAAATGAGCACTCCATCTTCACATCATACACAGTACCCAAACACCTACCATTTCTTTTTATTTTTCATAGACAGACAAGTAGCTTTTTCTATTAAAGTCTGGTGTTTTTTTATATCTCTTTTCACCAAGAAAAATAGACATTAAGCAAAAAAGCTACGATATATATATACTATATCTATTAGAGCAATATCCTTTTATCCACAGTCTCTCTGCTTATATTTTATTTTTAACAAAATTCCACAGTTTTTATAGCATTTCTGGTATCACCTTCTACTGGATAGCACAGTTCAAAGTGTGTCTGGGGCTTTTGTTAAACAGATTAAGCAGAAGTTACTAAAAATAAAACTTTGGGGGAAGTTGATATCTATTTTAGATGTTATACTGAATAATTACAACCTGAATTAGTCTCGATTATCCTTCAGCTTATAAATTAAAAATTGTGCCTGTCAAAAGACTACTTGTAAAATTTAAGGTAATACTTCCAGTTACTTTATTGAGCTTTACATCATCTAGAGGGAAGTAACTATTTAGATATTTACAGAGTAAATATATGTGTTTGTCATTGTGTGTATATAGATAGCGTGTGTGTGTTTGTGTATAGACAGTGTTTATATCACTGACAAAATGTTGAATAAGTACATGTATATCTATTTATTTAACTGATAAAATGAATGTGTATACATTTGCCTTCTACCAAAAATTCTTTTATATATACACAGCCTGGGAGCCTAAGTAGAAGAATATTACTCATTCAACACCCAAAAATGCTAGATATACTTACAGTTTGAGTATGGGATTAACTACTGTGGCATTTATGCTTAATGGCAGTCATTAAAGTTAAATCTTCTAAACGCCGAGTCAAAGAAACCGTTTCAGCTATAATCAAACAAGAACACTCATACAGATTGCCTTCACAGATGGAGAGTTTGCTTCTACTTTAATGCTTTTAGTACTGTCAGATGAGAACTGCATATTCATTAGAAGCAAACTAAAATAAATTCTAAAACTTGAACATTAGGAATTTTAAGTGTGTTTCAGCTCCAAATCATAAACAAATTTAGTTCTCAAGAGCAGCTGTCTGTGTGGGAGAGACACAAGCATTCTCCTGCTGTAATCAGTCTAGGGAAGAATTCACCTGCATAAAGTTAGCAACTCTTCAGAATGATTCCTCTTTTTTCTTACTAACTGGCTCTTTCTTAGTAGTTATCATAGGTCAATTATATGAACACTCAGCAGCTAAGCTTCCTGTGAATTTAATCATATAGAACATATAGAAAACAAGCAGTGTGAAATGAGATCTGTGTTGGTCATGTGTTCACTTTAATTGATTCCTCCATTTGCCATGAAGTTAACCAGAAGTGATACCTTCACAGTATAGAAATTATATTCCCTTGAATTTCTGATATTTTTCCAAATAAAAGTCCCTAAGGCAAAATGAAAACTCAAACCTATTTAAAATGCATTTCTTAAATGTGAGAAGAGTCAAATTCTGTATTTTCTTTCAAATAAGTTTTTCCGAATTTACTTACGCTATTGAGATTTTTTAAAACTTCAGAGGTAGCTGTTCACTGAAAATCTATATTTTCCATCATTCATTTCCAAATGCCTTTTTTTTGTGAACTGTAAAAAGTTATGGAATATGCATTGCAATTTCTTGTCTTTTTTCTATACATTCCTTCATGTGCAACATTCACTAATTCACTGTTTCTATGATTACTTACCCCTGCTTTTTGTTATGAAAAAGGCACAGGATGTATTCTAATCAGGTGTCAAAATTAGCAGAGAATGTGAACATGAAATATTTGAAGGAACATCACATCTTGACTTCATTTGTTGCAGGATAAATATATTGACTTTTCAATCAAAATTCTCCAATAACAAAATAATTTTTAATTTCTAAAATTTCCCAATGAAAAGTCAATATTAAAAAACCCTCAGTGATTGTGCCAGACAGTCAGTTAATCTTATGGATTAACTTTATTCTTCCTATTTTGTCCTCTTGACTGACTACTGTCTTGTAGCATGCATTTTGAGCCACATTAATGTGCAATTGCATGAATGCAAACACATGGAAACACTACCTCAGGAGCAATTTCAACTATTAGTCCGAGTGACGATTAAACACAGGATATTTGGATATGCAGTACTGCAAGCCTAATTAAACAGACAATTGCCAATAAAGCTTTAAAACTAGTGCTATCACATCTACAAAACAATTGCACTGTTTGGCTTTGTCTTGCATCATGCTTCACAGATTTATTTTTAAATAATAGCTCACTTATGCCACTGCTTTCCTGTGAGAAAATTACTTCAGGTTTTATTTGTTTCTGTGTATTTGGATTTATGATTTCTTTCTTTTCAGTTTTAATATGACAGTAATTTTCTTCACAATTAGGAAAAAAAAATACCAGGGAGAAGTTTGGTAGATAAGGTGTGGGTTTTCTTCATTAGTAATATTCTCACAATCTTCCAAAGTCAGTATATTCTGACTTTCACAATTGGTCTATGGTTTAATAAAAAAAAAAATCCTAAGAAAAAAAATCTGTGTTTCTTGTCTGAACAGATATTTTGCTTCTATCAGAACACATCTGCAAAGGCATGGGAGTAAGGAAAACTAGAAAATGTTTCATATCAGACCATTTGGGAAAATAACATAAGTATAATCACTGCAGCAGTGTGGGCTCTTCTTGACCATTTTTAATTCAAAAGCACTGAGTAAGCTGGACAAAGAAGTTGCAAACAGTGAGGTTTTTTTTCTACCAGTACTGAGACAAACTAGCTTAGCAAGAGGAATTCAACAAACTTTCTATTTCCCATGTCTAATGCCTAATCACTATGTGTTAACATTTACAGAGCTGGTAGACTAGGCTTAGCTTTTCTGAGTTGATCTCCAGTGGAAATTCTCCATTGTCCATACCAGTGATTGCTTCAAGTTATACTATTTTTATATTTTAATTTAATTTGAACACATATCTAAGGCCCTTCACATTAGCCAACCTAACTTGCATAAAGCAACACAGGGGAAAACAACAACTGAGAGCTCTTCACCCCTCTTTTCCTCCCCCATGGTTCATATAGCATGGACTGCCAATGTCATACCACACAGGTGAGGCTGCATGTCTCTTTAGCCTTTCTAGTGAGATCAGGACTGTGTCTATTCCAGGCTGTGTAATCAGAAAAACAAAGATGTTTTAGGTTCTGCTTCTTGAGTTCTTGTTTAAACATGAACAAATTAATCAGCTACCTGTTTAGGTAGGAAATGTTCCATTCAAAATTGCCACTGACAAATGTGTCTCAAGAAGCATCGTGGTAGTTTGGGTTGTTTTACTTTTCTTGCTATTTGCAGCAGAGAAGACAAGGGTGAATTAATTTGGGACAGAACAGATAGATAGGAGAGAGAATATGGAGCTAATTTAGGAGCTCTGTAAAACTGTTTCTCTCTTTTCTTTATACCACTTATGACAGAAAAGCAAAAACACGCTCATAATAATTCTGCTGGCATCAATGGAGTTATTCTGCGAAATAATTTGACCTTCAAATTCTAGTTTTCCATTTTCTTACACATTTTTGAAGTCACAGATACACGCCCTAAATAAACACAGTAATTGTTTTATTTGGTGGTTTATATCTACCCCTCATGTCGGTTGAATTAACTTATTAAGTGGGAAGGCTTAATGTGGGGTGACTGCATCACCTCAAATCACCACTCCCCCCACTCCTCTCAAAGCTGCATCATAATTACTACTGTTTAAAATGTTGTAACTCTGATATATTTCTCATATATTGGCAAGGCCTTAAATAAGATTTAGTAAGTGCACTTAAAAGGCTTTTATTGTTATGTGATTAATGCAATTTTTATCAAAAATACAGATTTCAAATGTAGATACGGATTTTTTGGTTTATATATGGTATAAACAAAATATGCTATTTGGATTTTTTTTTGGTAACCACAAATTAAGGTGTAAAAGCTTCTGGAAGTCATGTAACATATTACTATCCTTTCAGACACTGCTAGACATTTGTTCTTTACTTGAATCCTGTGACACTACTGCTAACATCCCCAGAGGAAGTTAAATAGCCTTTCAGCTGAACATCTGAGCCTCCAGCAGCATCCTGATTCAACTGCCTATGAACTAGTGCCTAGTGTTACTTGAGGTTTCCCCATAAACCACCTGTGACCTTCAGCAGTTGCACCAGTAAGGCCAGGATCCCTCTAGGGTCCTTGTTCTCTCACCCACTTCCATGCCAATGTGTCTGGTTAGCTCTAGAGCACCTTGAATGACACTGAACATTAATGTTTAGGCAATCTGAAGAACTGTAAGTTACTAAAGATAGGCTTGTGTACAGGTGAAGCATGTAGTTCAAGGTTTGAAGTTCCGGTAATTTTTGAGTAGTCACCACTATTTGGTAACCTTTTCCTATTTAACCCACAAGTTCTCTAATTAAACAGGAAGCCTCTGCTTATGTTTCTTTAGACCACCATCTAAATACTGTGGTCTAAACGTCAACATTGGAAAGTGCCAGATTCTGCATCTGGGGTGGGGCAAAACTGGATGTACATACAAACTAGACAATGAGATGCTGGAGAACAGTGCCACAGAAAAGGACCTGGGGGTCCTGGACCATGGCAATTTGAATACGAGTCAGCAGTGTCCTGGCAGCCAGGAGTGCCAACCATGTCCTGGGGGGCATTAGGCAAAGCATCACCAGCCAGTCGAGAGAGACGATTGTCCTGCTCTGCTCTGGGGCAGCCTCACCTTCAACATTGTGTGCAGTTTTGATCACTGCAATATAAAGAAGGTATTAAGCTCTTAGGGTGTCCAAAGGAGGGCAATGAAGATGGTGAAGGGCCTTGAGGGGAAGCCTCATGAGGAGTGGTTGAGGTCACTTGATTTGTTCAGCCTGGAGAAGAGGAGACTGAGGGAGATCTCACTGCAGTTACAACCTCCTCATGAGGGGAAGAGGAGGGGCAGACACTAATCTCTTCTTGGCGGTGACAGGACCCAAGGGAATGGCCTGAAATTTTGTTAGGGAAGGTTTAGGCTGGTTATTAGGAAAAGGATCTTCACCCATAGGGTGGTTGGGCACTTGAACAGGCTACATGTGGAAGTGGTCACAGCACTAAGACAGCCAGAATACAAGAAGTATTTGGATACTCTCCAAGCCATGGTGTGACTCTTGGGGATGGTCTTGTGCAGGGCCAGGAGCTGGACTAAATGGTTCTGATGGGTCCCTTCCAACTCAGCATATTCTGTGATAACTGCAAATATTTGGCATTTTTCTTCATCTGCAGCCCAGCAAGGTGTTGAGCCCCTTGATCTTTTGAATGTGATTCTGTTTAGTATCATCAGAGAACCCCTGGAATGTATCGATATGTTGACTCTAATTCATTTGCTTATTTGTAGTTACTTAGTGCCATATAAGTTATTCTGAGGTATCCTGCACTTGGCTGCTGCCTTCCTCTAAATTCTAAGACTTAGTTCATAGTCTTCCATAGATTTGGCATTGTATTAACCACATTTTTAGTGACTTACTTGTGTACAAGAAGTCCCATAAAAACGTGCATTTCAAATCTAGTTGTCTTCTAGATTAATGTTTGTCCTATTGGCTGAGATTACATCACTCACTTCTAATTTAATAATGTTTTGTACATAATTACAGCTCTCTTAGGGAAGAGGCCAGATGCACAGATTACCAACAAAATTTGATAGCTAGAAAAAATATATAGCATACTAAATCATTATCTGATCTTTGCATTTTGCATTTCACATACAACATTTTCTTGATTTAAGCCTACTGTGTGGTAATATTTACCTTACATGGTAAATACGTGTTGTATTAGTTGTTTATGTATAAACTGTTCTATTATCCAGAGACAAGGGGATCCCTATGGCATCACAAATGATGAAAATCTATCTAAACTCCTTAGGATATGGCAGGCTGGCATTTCAGAGATTGTATAGTTTTATTAAAGTTTATCATTGTGATCCACCTATTTTTAATATCAATTTTTGACAAAAGTTACATAAATATCTAGACTAAAAGTTATGAAAACAAAATTAGAACTTAGTATTTCTTTAATAGATTTGGATTATTGGGATTTTCTATTTATAAGTAGAGATTTCTCAAGGTAAAATATTTTATAAATAGTTTAACTTTCAGAAAAAAACCATTACTTTTTCTCAGTCCTTCAAAAGGCTGAGGAACTAAAATAGGCACAAGAGAAAAATAAGGACTTGTCTAAAATCCTGAGTAAAGGTCATGTCTTATTTACTGTCTCAAAAATAACAAGAATAAATGCATTATGTAATCTGTAGCTATAGATCTTTACATTTCTTGAATCACATGAGAGATACTTTACCAAGTATTCCTACTTCTGCAAAAAGATGTTATGTCTGCTTTAAACGTTAGAGTTGCATACTTTCAAAATCTGGATACAAATCACCTCTTGTCAGTTAGTGACTCTGTCTCTCATTATACTGGCATTCAAAACTATTGTAGGTGGCTTGGAAGGAATATAAAATTTTCTAAAAAACTATAGAAATGTATGCTATGTATGTAATTTGCAGTTCCTGTCCTTTGTAAAATGAAAAAAAAAAAAACCAAACCCGCAGCTGAATAAATATCTATCACTTGAACAGAATAATTTTGTTGTCCATGTCTATTTATAAGCAATGAATTCACTGCATTCACAGAGCTACACAATATTATACCATTGTGCTACTATACAGCAGTTTATGAGCAGGAAGGAATGACTTTTGCAAAATATTATTTTTATCAGAAACCACATCTTTTATACCTTGAAAATATATTTATAACATGGGGCATTCTGCTAGATTTAAATCCTTCCTAATTCAATATCAAAATACAATAAAATCTCTTAATTATTCTATTTAACTTGTATAATAATTGCATTTTAAATATATGTCGCACACGCAAAGTCGTTATGAAAAAATAATTTCAAGCTCTTCATAAAAATGTTTGTTAAACATTTAGGCTTGCATCAAGTGTTCAGATGTTCATAACTTACCCAGATATCAGTGTGTATTTCAGTCCTAATTGCAGCTACATGAGGCGTGCTTGGGTGCTACCGCACTATCAGCCCAGAATCCATGCCCAGGACAGCCAGCTAATGAAGTCAAGCCAGATCCTGATGGCCTAGGAGATTTTACGGAATTCATTGTATAACTCCTTTAGCATTGCTGGCCAGAGAGAAATTGACTCTTGTATATTTTGTGCTATAACAGAATTTTAAAAACATTAAATAGACAAAAAAAATCCGGCATTTATTTTTACTGCACATGCAGTGATATTTAATACATTTTAATTTTTAAGTAGCTAATAAATGCTAGGATGGTGGAAGTGAGTATAACAGTTTGAAGAGAAAAGAAGATTCACATTATCCTATATTGCTTCATTTGCAACTATATAGGCTCAGAGTATGAAATCCACTATTTTGTACATACTTGTCTCTTCCATTGCAGTACCACTTCAAACAGCACTCCTTTGTTCAGTGTGATTAACAGGCCAAATCCTGAGCTTACATTACACATATTTAAAGTGTTGAGGAGGAGACAACTGACACAGTGAGAACAGAATTACAAGACAAATTTTAGCTGCTAAAATGAGTGATAGTTGACAAGGACTGCTGGTAAAGGATCCAATAGGTCAAAGAAAAAAATCAGATGCCAGAGGAGAGAGAACATGCTGTAAAGGAAACAGTTGATAAAAGACAAATTCCGGCCTTTTGGGAAGACTAAAGGGGGAACAGAGGAAGATAAAAGCATTTGCTGTTTCTGCTTCTGATAACAGCAGAAAGAGGAAAGTGAGACTCTCAGCACAGTATTTTCAGTAAATAAATAAATAAATGCAACCATGCTGGCAGCAGTCAGATTGAGTTTGATATGTTAAGACATTTTAGAGAAGACTGCCACTGAGATTTCCAACCTGTTCTTCTGCCTAACAAGGCTGAGATAACATTTGTTAAAATATTCTAACTTTGGCAGGCTTTTACAAACCAAAAGGAGCTTGTGAAACTTTAGAATATTACCTATCACTACTTGAATACTCCCCTTCCTGTAGATTTTTAAACTTTTTTGTGTTTATTCCATGTCTACAACTCAAGATTAATTCACATGTCAAACCAAGGGAACAGTTTGGCTGATTTCATGTAGTCATATAGCACTACTTAAATTACTAAAACACACTCCACACACTCATAGGGCTGGCATATATGACATGGGACCTGCAGGAGAATTGGTAAATCTGTGGGTGGCAGGTATCAGCCATGTGTTAATAATATAGCATCTAAAATGTCATCATGTTCAGGCACTAGAATTGCACACCTTCCTTCGGTTTTAATAAGAACCATGTAGTTAATAGATATTAACCTCAGTTACTCCCCAGAATTTCCCTCAAGATTCGATTATCTATCCATGCAAATAATGACTATGCAGGATGTCTCTGTATTTGTGTTTTGCATGCACAAGCTGGACCAGAAGATAAGCATGCTGTGTAGTATAGTACTAAGACTGTAAGTTATCTCCAAACAGGGTGTTTGTTTTTCATCTGTGAGGACCTCAGAGGGAAAAAATGTCTCTTTAGAAAGCTGTTTGGACTTCAGCTCTGAAGCCTCTAAGGCAACCTTCCAGGCAGGCACAATGTACCACTTGACTTACCGCACTGCACTGTAATTTAGAGGTGATATCATTGAAGTCATTAACGTCACATACATCCAAGCCATGGGGAGAAGAAAAAATAAAGAGGCTTCATGAATTATATAAAAGTAGTATTACTGCTGCAATTGCTGCTCCTCCGTATTCCAAGTTACATATTTCTCAACAAATTGCACATGCTTCAGGATTTCAGCAAGACTCTGTATGCATTCCCATGTACTCCTGTTGGTAGAGGAGGTAAAGAATTTATTATTAATAAACTATTTTCCATCTACACAACTATATTGAGCAGATTATATATAATAAGGAAAAATATTACCTCAAAATAATTAATTAGTTATATCTGATGACAAATATTCTTCCTGAAAAAAAGTAATAGTGTATCAACAAATCATATAATATTTTCATCAGGCAATAGATCAATTTATTTGATCCAACCATTTTGTGTCATCTAGATAATGCTGACATTTAATCTTGATAATTAGATGCAGTCTACTTTGCCCCAGCTAAAAAGGTCATAATTTGATACCTTATTTTTAAAACACTAATTTTCCCAGGAGAATTGGAGTAATACCTTTGAAGACTGAATTTTACTGGAATGATTATAGTAACAAAAAGAACACCAAGAAAATCATAGAAGTTTGCCAAGATGTTTTCTAGCTATCCTAGATGAAATAATGATATTAATATCCTTCTGGAGATGCAGTATTTGCTTTAACCTAAACCAGGAAAAATCTAAAAATTATCACCTGGTTGCCATTTAGTAAATCAGAAGAAAAACATCTTTAGAAGCAGGAATTCAGTCTGAAAGAGTAAAGGAAACAATTCTTCACTAGATTATTATCCTATTCCTTATCATAAGTTGGCTTTTGCTTAGCTGTCTATGACTCCTATTCACAAAGAAACTTGTGCACAGAATTGATTTTATAAACCTGAATCATTCACTTTACATTCCTCTAAAATACAAGGAAATATTTGGTACCTATTATTGTGATACACAAAATGTATCTTGATGAGTTTGAAATGAAAATAAAACACAGAAAAATATTTTAAACACCTATTCTCAAATTAACATAAGCCAATACTCTGAGAAAGCTGTGTGAGTTGCACCTGTGCTAGAAATCTAAGCTAGCACCAAGCAAAGTATAATAGATCAGCCTATGCTGATAGTCTTAAACTCCATGAATTTACAAAACAACTAATCCTGAAGTTGCTCTATGTCCGATGCCTAATTCTGAATTATGCCCATGATCAAAACCCATGCCGAAGGCCTTTATATGAGCACAGCAGGATAAATGGTCAAATTTAAGCCTGAAAAGATTCCCTGCCACTGTTTAATTAATGAGTACAGAAATATCTTAGAAATTATACTAAATTTCAGTGCTTTTCCTTTCAATATTGGATAATTTTGAGCAGAGTCTTAACTCCTATAAATGTGAAGTCCATTCTGAAATTAGACAACATGACTTTTTCCGTCCATTCTAACATTGGAATGATTGATCTCACTGTAGCTAACATTCAGTGTGCAGGAGTACAGATAATACATGCAGTGATCCTGTTCCCAAGACAATTGTGTATTGAGCCATTAGTGATACATGCAGCAAACTAACTCCAGGTCTATGTTGCACTGTGCTGTCACAATTATACCTTTGTCTGAAAGTCCAGCAAGAACTTCTCATGTAACCTGTTTTGTACATGGCAGCAGGAATGACATATAGCATTCTCTTATCCCAAGAAAATCTTAAACCAGCTCAAAAAACCAAAAAAGGAAGGGTTTCTCTCCAGGGGTGGGATCTTCTCAGCTTGCCATGAGTGAATCCATCTGGAGTCTGTCAGAGGGTGCACGAGCACAGGGTTCCCAACATCTGAAGGGACATAAAATTTACCCACTCTCTAATGTAAGATTTACTCACTATCTACATTGCTCTTTTTAGTCTGCCTTATTCAAATGGCTAATTTATTATGTCATTTGTTTTTGGGCCGTTTCTGATCTCTTTCTGAGATCCGGGAAGAGCCTTACACTGGTCTCTTTCTCACACTGCATCTCCACCCCAGTGCAGAAAACCTTTACAAGCAAAGATCAGTTCCCTCAGCTGTGGTGGATGTGGGACTCAGGATGTTCCATGAGAGGCTACTTTCTTCTTCATAGGAGAGGGCTACAAACATATGAGAAGTGGACTAAGGAAATACATGGGAGCATTTCACATTTTCCAGAATATTAAAACAAACAACAAAATGTGTAAGAAAACAATTCCAAGCTTTCATGTTACTTGTTTCATTTTTCTCTCCAGTAAGAGACAATGAAGGGCTGGAATTATCCTCAGAAATATCTCACTGAATATGGAAGGAACCATCTGCTACGAGTTCTGAGCCTCACAGAGGAGAGGGGAACAGAAGCAGAATTTTCACTGTCTTTTCCTTTTCACCTTTGTAATTATTGCATTATGCTTCTTCCTAGAGATAAATCACATCCCCAGGCAAACATAAAAGACTGACATCAGGCCTCTGAACACATACACGAGCACTTGTTCTGAATCTTTAAAGACCAATCAATTCTTCTGGAAGCCAAGTTTCTTTAATAATGTCCTCACACTTCAGTAGGTTTTTTGGCATATTGTATCTGAAAGTTTCTAATATTTCCAATACAATCCACGTATTTAAGAATGCATTAGTAGTTATTAAACACTTAAAAGTCTTTTCAGAAACGACCTAAAGCCTTCCTCAGATGTTTGTTGTTATGTTGACTTAGAATAAAGGTGACAGCTAAGTTATCATTTGATTTAGACATACCACTCTGATTTCTCTAAATCTACAATTGCAAACCCCCCCAAAAAATCATCACAGAAGAAAAATCTGTAAAAGGGATGTCCTTTATAATAAAGAGTAAAAGGAACGATTATATTTTTTTTTCCTAAGGAGTTTTATGGAAGAAAGTATCTGTATCTAAAAGAAAGTGAAGTTGCTTGATTTTGTTTGGGTTTTTTTGTTTATTGAAGAAGAAAAGAGGAACAGAAAACGTCTACTTCAATTATTTCAATGTCCAAAAGTACTTTCAAAATGTACAAGTCAAAGAAAGCCAGTGAATCAGAGAATCATAGAATAACATGAGTTGGAAGGGACACAGAAGTCCAGCTTCTGGCCCTGCACAGGACAGCCCCAAGAATAACATCATACCCCTGAGAGCATTTTCTGAATACTTACTGAACCCTGTAGGCTTGGTGCTGTGACCACTGTCATGGGAAACCAGTTCCAGTGTCCAAGGAAAATCTTTTCTTGATATCTAACTCAAATCAACTCTGATTCAGCTACATGCCATTCCCCTGAGTCTTGTCACTGGCCACGGCAGAGAAGAGATCAGTGCCTGCCCCTCCTTCTCCTCACAAGGAAATTGTAGACTGCAATGAGATCTCCCCTCAGTCTTCTCTTCTCCAGGCTGAACAAGTCAAATGACCTCAGCCATTCCTCATACAGCTTCCCCTCTAGACCCTTCACCACCTTCACTGATCTCCTTTGGACACTAAGAGCTTTGTATCTTTCTTATATTGTGATGCCTAAAACTACACACAATGTTCAATGTGATGTTGCACCAGAGCAGAGCAAGACACTCCCCTCTCTCAACTGTCTGGCGATTCTGTGCCTGATGCCCCCCAGGACATTTTTGTCCCTCCTGGCTTCCAGGGCACTGCTGATTCATAATCTACTTACCATTGACCAGGACCTCCAGGTCCCTTTCCGTAACACTGCTTTCCAACCTTCCATTCCCAGCCCATACATGGATCCAGGTTTGCCCCAACTCAGATGCAGAATCTGTCACTTGTCTTTATTTAGCTAGATGTATGTTGGGCATTTTTTCCAGAAGGATACTGTGAGAGACAGTATGAAAAACTTCTCTGGAATCCAGAAAATTACATCAACTGGATTCCCTTGGCAAACTAGGTGGGTTACCTTGTTGTAAAAAGTAATTGTTTGAGAAACAGGATTTTCCCCTTTTGAATCTATCCTAGTGGTACGTAATATACAATAATAATCTAATATGAAAGGCCTACTGTATTGGGAAATTCAGAGAATCACAGAATCATCAAGATTGGAAGAGACCTTCAAGATCACTTAGGCCAACCATCAACCTAGTACAACCACAATTACCCCTAAACCATATCCAATGCCTAGCCAGTTTTCAGTGATTTTCTTTTTTTTTCCTAAAGTCTAATCTTAATCTTTCCAGGTGCAACTTAGGGTCATTTCTTTTACTTGACACACAGAAGAAGAAACCAATCCTCACCTCACTACATCGTCCCTTCAGGTAGCGGTAGGGCACAATGCGGTTCCCCTACTCCAGGTTAAACAATCCCATTTCCCTCAGCTATTTCTCATAGGACATGCTTTCTAGACCCTTCACTAACTTCACTGTCCTTCTTGAGGCCATTCCCTCTTGTTCTATCACTTGTTACTTGGGGGAAGAGACTGAATCCCACCTTGCTACAACTTCCTCTGAGGCACTTAGAGAGAGTGAAATGATCCCCCTTCATTCTCCTTTTTTACAGGCTAAACAACCCTGGCTCCCTCAACAGCTCTTTGTAAGACTTGTGCTCCAAACCCTTCACTAGCTCTGTGCCTTTCTCTGGACATGCTACAGCATCTCTGTGTCCTTCTTGAAGTGAAGGGTCCAAAATGGCACCCAGTACTAGAGATGTGGCCACACCAGTGCTGAGTAATACACAACAATCTCTTCCCTAATCCTGCTGGCCACACTGTTTCTGATACAAGACAGGATGCTATTGGCCGCCTTGGTCATCTAGGCACACTACTGGCTCATGTTCAGCTGGCTGTCAACCAACACTGCTAAATCCCTTTCTGTACAGCTGCTCCCAAGCCACTCTTCTCCAAGCCTGTAGCACTGCATGGGGTCGTTGTCACCCAAGTGGAGGACCAGGCCCGTGGCCTTACTGAACCTCATGCAGTTGTCCTTAGCCAATTGATCCAGTTTATCAAGATCATTGTAGAGCCTTCCTACCCTGCAGCAGATCAACACTCCCAACTAACTTGGTGTCATCTTTGAACCTACTGAAGATGCATTCAATCCCTTCCTCCAAAGAACTGACAAAGGTTAAACAGTACTGGCTCAAATAGACTGGCCTGGGTAACACCACTATTGATCAGACAACTGGATTTAGTTCCATTCATCACCATGCTCTGGGCCCAGCTATCGAGCCACTTTTTCACCCAGCAAAGAGTACATCCATTCGAGCCATATACAGGCAGCTTCTCCAAAAGAAAGTTGTGGGAAACAGTGTCACGTGCTTTGCTGTAGTCTAGACAACATCCACAGCCTCTCCCTCATCTACTAAGCATGTCACTGTCTTAGAAGGAGACTACTTTCCTCCATAATTTCAATTGAAATATGTATTAATTGAAAGAGAAACCAATTTAAGAGCTAAACTTTAGTTTAAACAGTTTGATCTGAGAAAAACATATACATAAATTAAGGCAGAATTTGCAGACAAACTAATTACATGTAGAAAGGCATAACTATAGATTTCATAGGATTTCTAAAGGTAAATCACAACCCTTGTGTTTTCTCTTAGATGTGAGCAATAAAAAGCACTGGCATACTGGAGTATGAACGTAATAGGAATTCAGTAAGTAGTAAAGACTGGATTAGAACATAATTACCTTGGGTTTAGGTATATGAAGTTTTATCTAGTATCAATTCAGTACAAAACAGAAGAGTTCAAAACACAGAGTAACTTTTACAAATCCAGTAAGTAATTGATTTTGAATTGTCTGTCAGAAGTTCCTCTTATATTTCATGAACTTTAAAGCTTCTTTCAAATATATTTTGTAAAAAGACTGTTTGTACACAGTACACACATTTGGCCTGTGCTATAAGACCAAGCCTGTGTTTTCTTGGTCCCATGACTGAGTGTCATCTGAAGAAATGTTTTGTGAAATATTGATTCCAGCAAAAAGAAAGTCTTATAATGATTTGAATACTAAGTAGAGTGATAATGCTTTTTTAAACCAAGTAGAGAATATTCAGAACAGGACAAGATTCTGAGCATATACCTACAACAGAGAAAGTCACTTCTGGCTTCTGTATTCAAAGGCGAACAATAAACAAGTGTTATTCCCCAGTCTGCTAATTTAGTGAGAAACTAGGTGCTTTGGCAAGAAGAGCTTACAGGAACAACATAAAACCAGAGAAAATATTCTACAAAGCATCACACTTATAGCAGGCTACTAGTAACAAAAGGACTTCCTTGCCTCTCTCCAAACAGCATTCTGAGCTCTGCTTTTACACCATTCCAAAGGTTTCACCAGCCAGCAGGCATTGTTGGGGAGTATGGAACCTTGTTGCGCTAACACACAGCTTAAGTGAAATACTAAAGTTGGTCTTAATTTACTCAAAGAGGAAGAGAGGAGTAAAGAAAAAAAGAAGAAAGAAAAATATAGTTACCTCCAAGAGGGTGCATATGCTTCCAGAAGAGCAGACCAGAGCAAGATGGCGACCTTGTGCATGTCAGTTTATAGTCTTTGGCTACTGTGGCCACTCCCTCCAGGCAGGACATCCAATTCCCTGGCCACTCAGTGCCCTCCTGGCCAAAGTGAGGGGTGCCACAGCCAGTCAGAGGCTCCAGGCATGAGGTGTGGGTGGGCTATCAGGAGGCCCTTGTTTATTGACAGCTGTGCCATGGGGCTCCTGTGCCATGTGCCTTCCAGCCATGGAGGCCACGCTGGCTGCAGCCTTACCTTGTGTGCAGGCATGGCCATGTGCCTGTAGGCCCAGGCCTAACCCTTCCCTCCACCCCAGACACAGCAGATGGTTGATTCAACCCATCAGTCAAACAACCCAGTGAGATGCAAATCTGGACTCTAACACCTGCATTTTACACAGAGGTAGAATGTTCCTGGCAGTTCCATGTAGTCAGCTGGCACCATATCAGGGCCTGAGGTGGTCCCAAGTGGTCACTTGCCTCTGTTGTAGTGCAGGCCAGCAGATGACTTCTCAAATGCTCCTGTGCTACCCAGCACCGAGTGAGAAGGCTCAAAGAGGTGGGAGGAGAAGTGCATCACCTCACCTTTGTACAGCTTGCCTTGTTACTTCACCCCTTCCCACCTGCTAGTTTTGAGCCAGTCGTCCATTGCTCTGGCCTCCTACAACAAGGCAGAACTGATACAGTTTATTTCAGATGCCACATTTCAGATGAGATTAATTACATCTTGTAAGTATCAATTTTATAGTGAAGGCATTCTATGCAACTTATCCAAATGTAAGCTATTCAAGTTCTGTCATGGTATTTATTTGAAAAGGCAGAAGCAAATGAAGAGGTCTGAGAACAGCAAACTGTTAATAATTCCTAGAAAAGTTATGTATCTTTTTAAGGAAGCATAACAAAATGAGGATTTTGATTTCAGGTGAATCTTTGAGTAAAGAATCTTATGCTATTATTAAGAATGATGACAAGAGCTGCAGTTTCAGTCTGTCACTGATTGAACAGGTAAGAGTGGAGGAATGACATGCTTCAGGATGTTAAATCTTCCTTCATATTTATGTCAAATCCAGTTAGGTAGATACGGCAAAAATTTCTTTTCTCTGTCAGATACTGATTTGGTATGTTCCAGTAAATTAGGTCTTATTCTCTTAAATGACCTGTGTGCCCATCAATTCATTTTCAAAGGAAATGGAAAATACTATCAAACATTTAATTTCTTTATTATTTATTGCATTTTGTCTTGCAGAAAGGATGTAATAAAAGAAAATTTCACATTTGAGATGGATGCAGAGACGTTTTCTGACAGCTGCTTTCTACCTCTGTTAAAGGATCCTGAATTCTAACTACCTTATTTACCTGAAATACAGATGTCTAAGCTTTGCTAGTCATCTTGAATTAATGAACAAAAGTAAGCCTATCTAGATAATAGTATGGATTCACTTCTCTTAGATTGCTATTTTAATAGATGTATCTTCCCCGGAGGTATGTATTTCTCTGAAGTGACCACAAAGAAAGTCTAAACTGACTAATCTGGATTTAAATGCTTACCTATTAGATGTTAGAATTTCAGTGGGAAGAACTTCACTTTGTGTGAGATGAAAAAACAAACAAACAAACAAACAAAACCAAGACATGAAACCACTTGATTTGTCATTTTAATCATAATATATAGTCTTGTGTGTATACAAATAAGATAGTGTATATACAAACATATAAATATGCTTATATTTATATATGGTTTGCAGTTAACAACTAGGAAGATACATTTATTACTTGTTATTATTTAGGAAGATAAATAGATTTCTTTTGCATAATTAGTCATGTTAAAGTGAAGCTAAATTCTTGCAATATTCCTTACTCTAAAAAAATTGTATGAGTGATGACATGCAGAGGAGTTTCCATCAGCATCACACATGTCCAATACAACTGGTGGCTTTAAGATACACATTTTTCACACTTGCGATTACTCATGATTTCTCAGTCAGTTCACATTTTTCAATGGAGAAAGCTGGCTTCAAGAAACAGACTCTATGAGTGTGTGTACTAGCAGGTATACCTATTAAGGGATGTGGTAAGAGGTTAGGTCCTCATCCACAACAGAGCACAGAAAGACAATCACAGGAGAGGGAGTCCAAATAATACTATGTCCTCTTTACCTTCTGGCCCATCACAGGAGTCATTGGCCCATCAAAGCCCCACAGAGTGCAGGATCACTAAGGTGTGCAGGGACACTAAGACATGCAGTAACCTGATTTAAGTACTCAGAGAAAGACACACTTTGTCTGACCCTGTCCCAGGGCTGTCCCTGGAAAACCTCAGAACACATGTTCATGAGGTGGGTTGCTTTCTGAGGTTGTAGGACTAGTAGAGACTGAAATGTCAATGGTTAATGACTCAAACGATTGGCCATTTTCAAAAGCAACAGGGTGCTACAGAGAATTTTGCTGAGGCCAGGTTTGCAACCCCCAAACAAAGGGGAGGAGGAGAGTTTTTTGTATGCGGTATCTAAACCTCTGATTCCCTTAAGACAGAGGGGCTGTCCGCTCACCACCAGAGGATGACCATGATAAACCAACCTTTGTTTAGATTAACCCATTGAGCCTTGCAACTTACTGTATCCCTGATAACCTGTGACTGATGTCTTCAATAAGCTGTTTTCTGGCCAGATAAGGGAAAAAGCTGATAAAAAGCAGATCCTGCAGAGGTGGGATGATGGCTTCTATCATGTCATTTCCCTCTGATAAGGCACAACTGCCTCAGCTACAAAAATGTGAGAAGCAGGGCCAAAGAGCAGTCATGTCTTAAAAGGGGCCATAAATCATCAAAGAGCCCTGAAGCAAGCGCTCCCACACTCATTCCTGGGGCCTTCCACCAGACTGCACATTATCAACAGTGTAAAAGTCCCCCACAGAGGAGGTACTTGGTCATTCCCACTTGAACCTGAACACATATTACCCCATTGAGCTCTGTGGTTTGGGGGCTTTTACCATACCTGATGGATCAAGACTGCAAACATCACTTTGACCAATGGACACCAGAATTGTAATAATCAAGTCTCATCATGGATCCATGGGTAGTGATATTTTTCCTCTTCACTGTCTACTCATCCTTTCTTTCTCTGTCTTTCTTTTTCTTATGTATTTCCTTAAGTGATATCTTTATATTTTATGTAGATAATAACCAACATGGCTATATATCTTATTTCCATTGCAACCAAATTGTTCTAAAATAAACCTGCTACACATGTAAATATATAAACACCAGTCATTCAATTCATTTTGCTCTAATCCATCCCAAAGGATCTATTAGTAAAAAAAACCTCAGTTACTCTGCCTTCAGAGGAGGCAGATTACCTACTAATTAGCCATTACACCAATTATTAAATTGGTATGATGGACAGGATCCCTTGGATGAGGTAGAGTGATCAGTATGATCCAAAGCTATTCTGTGGTTTTCCAGTGTGTCCAGACCTACTGTAAGGTTTTCCCCAAGAGGAAGTAGGGGTAGCAGGGAGAAAGACATTGATCTTCTAGGGAGTTAATGACAGATTAAAATAATTTTTCCTCTTGGTATTCACCTAGGCACATCAGACTTGAAAGATTTTCTGGTGCAAGGTTTTCTCCAGGAGAAAGTCAAGCCCACCCTCAGAAGGTTAAATGGGAGAAAGACATTAACCCTCAGTGGGTTAATGACCAGGTTCAAAGCAAATGTCTGCCCAGGATGAGTCAAATGGGGACTGACCCCTCCCAATGGAACCAAAGAGATAATGCTAACCCTGCTCCTCCCAGTATGACTTGGGCTCATAACAATTGGCATGACCCACAAGGAGTGACAGATGAAATTGCAATTCTTGTAACATATATATGTATAAATACCAGTCAGTCAGCATTGTTTCACTCTAATCCACCGCAAGGGATCTATTCTGGACAAGAACTTCAGTAATCCCACCTTCAAAGGTGGGTCATAACAGGAACACATAGTGGCCGTGGGGGTGAATATTTCAGCTGTGAGCATGACTTAATATGGAATGTTTTGAGGAAATAAAGGAAGGAAAAATGGGTTTAGGTGACTGGGGAGGAAGAATGATGAACAAATAAATAAATAAGGGAGTAAAAAGCCTAGTTGCATGTCAATAGTTCAGGACACTTGTCTGTACCTTATCAGCACAGGTGCTTTCTCACCCTTTCCTATGGGAGGAACTGGGGGGATGTGGGTGGGATATGTGTATGTGTGGGGAATCTTAGTATATCAGTGTTTTGGTTTAAAGCCTTGGCTAAATACCAATTATAACCCAAATCAATAAAGTTCACCCTCCTCACTGAGAAAAGAGTGAGAAAAAAAGAAAACTTTAAACAGGTTTATATATTTATATAGAAAAGAGAAAATTAAAAGAAAACTACAGTATAACACACACCTACACAAGTTAGATCTAACAAATAATTCTTTCACCTCTTTGCCCAACAGAAACTGAATCCCTCCAAACACAATTTTCACTGTTCCTGCTACAAAATCAACCCATGAACCCTTCCTGAGAAACACTTAGGAAGGAAAAGGGAGAGAATAACAATAAAATGTTTACTTCTCCAAACTAAAACAAAATACAATGTAGCAGCTAGGCAGCAGCAAGGCCCAGTACAGCAGAACAGCAGCAGCACATCCTATTACTACTGCAGCCATGAAGAAAAAGAGACAAGCACCTCCTCCTCCACTGTATTTATATTTGAGATGACATCAGAATATGGTATGGAATACCATTGGCCAGTAGAAGTCAGCTGTCAGCTGGCCTGACCCAGCTTGAGTGAGCTGATAATCTAAGGCCTGCTCTAAAAACTAAAGCCTAAATTTAGGCCTACACCTACTTAAACCCAGGACAACCAGCTAGAGTCAGACCATAGGTTGCAGAACTCATAAGTTCTTTGTATCAGTTACTGGAGAAGCTGAACCAAGCGGACTAAACTACCATGCATGGGAGTAGGATCTCAGGTCACCAGGAGCCTGTGTTAGTGGTGCTGGAACCTGTAGAGAGAATGGGTGTGCAAATGAGTGATCACTAGGAAACATCCTTCTGGACTAGCCAGTTAGTAGGTGAAGTGGCCTGGGAGACAGGTGGTGTGGTGCATCTCTAAGAGCAAGGGCATAAGAGACTGACTACTGGGAAGACAGCAGAATCCTGACCAGGTGTGTATCTGTGTGTAAGGGGGGGG
>VWZD01008396.1:36470-77510 GCA_013396695.1 Sakesphorus luctuosus | reverse complement strand
AACCCTAACCCTCCCTCCCTCCTTCTTTCTCTCTTTCCTTCATTCCTTTCTTCAATTCTTTTTTCCTTTTTCTTTTTTTTTCTAAGTATGATTAGTTTTTGCTTCAGAAGAATCATGTTTATGACCTTAACCAAAAGTAAGAAAGACAGATAAGTCAATTCTTGACACTTTCCCACAAAGACCAGACCATCTGGACATTTTATATTTGTAACAGGTGCTTCTGGGACTTAGAGCCTAATTCTGGCCCAGATTCTGTTATGTATGGGTGACTCCATTACTGTGTGCAACTGCGCATTGCATTAATTGAAGGGACTCAAAAAGGCCAAGTAAAGTAATTAGTCAGTTGGTCATGCAGAAAAGAGACTAGTGGCTTAGTGCCACTGAATGCTGAATGCACAGATGTACAGCACCATCAGCTTTTGCTCTCTGCGGTACTCTGCTAATCTCCGGCAGGTAGAACAAAGATCTGTCTTAGTCCAGGTTTCCAGTCTCCTGGAAGCAACAACATAAATATTATATCCGCTTGGGAGAGAAAATCCTGAGTTTGAATGACCTAAAAAAGAAGCCACATCAGCATGAAATTGTCAGAATAGTAAAAGTGCCAGATGGGTCAAATATGGCAGTTGGGTTTTTGGGTTCCAATCTGAGTTTTTAGGTTTGTACAACAGCAACAAACATGTGCAATAGAAGCTATAAAATGTGTTTGATTTTCATTTTAAAAGCCTATTTTTTGAGCTATGCTGTTTTTCTTTGGGATTTTTGGGTGTTCTTTGGGTTTTTTGTAGGCCTAGCTATTTTGAGGTCAAAGTTTGATAGAATTGTTAACTAGTGTCACCTGAAAGGTTAAGAATATACCTACTGTTCTACTCATTTCCACTCAGCAATAGAGCTAAGTGTCAGCATTTGGGGCATTCAACAAAAACATTGTAAGTTAAACTGGTTTATTGTTGACTTTTTTCCTGACTTACAGCAGAAACTCAAATTTTTTTTCTGCATCTTTCATGGATGCTATGTATTCTGTTTTGTTATACTCTCAGACTGGGTGTTATAAAAAGTCTGGATTGTTGCATTTCACTGTAATGCAAAATTTCTAGACTAAACATTTATTTTCAAAAAAGTAATTTTTACTGTCTAATCAAAACACCCAGAATTAAGAACTGGTAAGCTGAAATCATAGTTTGCTTAGACCATTATTTTCACTATTATATTAGATTTACGTACGTTGTGCCCTTGAAAGAATCATCTGCAATGATGTACTCCCATTACCTTCACTCACAGATATTCAGCAATTAGAGAGCTTCCAAAGCAGGGCAATGAAGATGGTGAAGGGCCTTGAGGGGAAGCCACAAGAGGCTGAGATGTGGCTGTCGCGCAGTCTGTTCAGCCTGGAGAAGAGGATACTGAGGAGAGACCTCATTGCAGGTTACACCTTCCTCATGAGGGGAGGAGAAAGGGCAGGCACTGATCTCTTCTCTGTGGTGACCAGTGACAGGACCTGAGGGAATGGCCTGAAGTTGTGTCACGGGAGGTTTAGGTTGGATATTAGAAAAAGGTTTTCATCCAGAGGGTGCTTAGGCACTGGAACAGGCTCTCCAGGGAAGTGGTCATAGCACCAAGCCTGCCAGAGTTCAAGAAGCATTTTAGACAAGGCTCTCAGGCATATTACTATTTAAGTAGTTTTGTTTTGTTAATGGAAAATAATGTTAATAATTTTTAGTGGAGTAAATAATTATTGGTATAATTATAGTTGCATTCTTTTAGTCCAGCTCTGGATTGTGTTCATAAAATTTTGTTTTCCAAGCTCAAATTATCCCTTTTTTTTCTGATGTAGGTTAAAGAGGAAATATGACCTTACCCTTTTTCACTTGTTAAAACTGACAGCTTTTTCCTACTACTTATATTCCTAAATTATAAAGGGGTGTGCTGGTTTAAAGGTAAACTGGAAGAAGAAATGAACCCAACACAAAAGAGATTATAAGTCAGAGTTACAATTTAATAACAATATTACAATAAATGCAATGGCACAAAGAGAAATTGGTTTTAACCCACAAACCCCAGAAGTGTGACCCAGCACCCTGGGGTACAAACCCCACTTGGTTCCCCCAAGTCCAAAGTAAAAGGAAGCGAGAAACTTGTTGATGCAGATGACAGTCCCAATCTGATCAGGAATGGTGGTCATAGTCTGGTTGAAAGTGGTGGTCTCCTCCTATCAAGATTCTGCTCCTCCTCTGGATCCAACGAGTGGTTCCCCAAGATCTTCAAACCCCAAGATTATGCACCCTCAGGTCCAGGTGGGAGCACCCAGTACCTCCCCCAGGGCAGGAAGTTACATAATAGGTGATTTCACTCTGTGAGTCATGGGGTATTTTGGAATCGTTGATGGCCCATTAGCAGACATGCCCCCTCAGGCTGGATGTAAGGTGCTAATGACTCCCTGGAGGGGAGTTATCACAGCTCTTATCTCATAGGCTTCTTTCACACTCAGCTTACACCTTGAGGAGTCGGGTCTGCCCTGGGCAGCTGCTGTAAACGGTCCATTGTTCTTGGGAAATGAATAGAGGACGTTGAATACATAGTTTTGATCTCCCCCCCCAGTGATAAACTGGTCCTACCTGCTGAACTAGGACAAGAGTTACTTTAAACTTTACATTTTAACATGAAAATAACTACACAGGTACTGACTTACGTGAACTATATATTTTTTTTAATTACTATGACATTTTTAAAGAAGCGGAAGAAAAGAGTAACTGAGCTACGATGTTCAGACATATATTGGTGACACGCATGAAAGACATAAGATTTAAACTGTTCTTGAAGAGTTAACATGAGGAAAAAAGTCAGGGAAAGATACATGAACCCAAGATACTGATCTTACTTGATATTATAAGTTTTAGTATTACTCATCTGCATTGCCTATTTAATTTGCATGAGCAGGCAGGGGAATCAAATATCCTGGAGAAAAGGATTCAAAGGGCTGATCATCCTGTAAAATTTTCTGTGGGAATTGTGTATATTCACCTCCTGGGATTACTGAGCATTTTACATGCCATATTTCAGTTCCCTACCTCATTAACATACAGAACAGAGCTGAGAGACACTAAAGAGATGATATGATGTGTGAAATGATTTAAACAGAATTGTTAAATCTCATTGTAAGCTCACTGGACTATTTTAATATCCTGAGCACAGAGTGTATTATTAGAAAAATCCCCATGTATCAGTTGCTGTGATCAGATAACAAATATTGGAAACAGATTTATGATTTAGTTGGAGTGCCCCCCAAAATTCATAAAGAGTAGACAAGTTACCAGTCTAATTTAAGATGTTCATGTGTCTGAAATAATTCATAGTGTTTTTCAAACAAAGCAAAGTGGTTACCATAAAATGCATGAATCTTGTTTCAGTTGAAAAAAACTAATGTTGCCTGGAAGGTAATAAAGATTGCAAGCACCCTACCATCATATTCTTTTATTATTGAATTCTCACCTTTCCTGAGCATTTGCTAAATTTACTCAAACATTTGTAATTTCAAATACTAGCCCTATTTCATTTGTATGTTATAAAGACCATGTATTGTTTCATCTATGGAATATCTATAATTTAGAAATAACTCCAAATAGTTACCCCAAATTTGTGCTGAGGTAGCCAGGAGTAAAAGCTCACTCTCAGAGTTTATGTAAGAAAACATTTCATGGCAGCCATCAATTACAATTGCACCCCCCACCCCGCACCCCCCAGCATCTAACCAGCTGGACAATGTTTTGCATAAATATAATGGATGGAGAAACATGAAAAAAGTATTGATAAAATCAAAGACCAACTTGCTAGAGAACCGTAACCCAGCAAATCCTTATAATTCCCTTCAGATGAACACAGATCTTATCACCAGTGCCATTCATTGCTGTGTCACTGCTGCTATGCCTTTTGAAATTACATCATTGAGGATAACCTCAGCTGACAGATCTGTCATGAGCTGCCAGATGGCAAACTGATTCAAGGATAGCACTACAGTAACTACTGTATGATTTCCTTAATTTATCATAATTTTTCTGCTGGATATTCTACAGATATAATATAGCTTCTCTGAAAATCTAGAAATTTCTTCACTATACATATATACATGTATATGCATGTATGTATGTATTATGTATGTATGTATTTGGCTGTATATATAAATTATATGATAGACTGTCATAGTAGCTAATTTTTTAGTCTTTCTTAGCAAATACTAGGCATATATCAAAAACATGCCTGATTTTACAGTATTGCCCTTTATATGGAAATTAAACTTAAAAATCCTACTTAGCCTGCACTTTTACTCCAATTTAAACAGTATAACATTGTCCCATGAGGGTAGAATAAGGAGCAAACAACAATAAAAAGTGTTTAATGGCACCTTATCTTAGTTATATGATCAAGTTATATAATGAGAAAGATTACCAAAGTTTTTAAACTCTAAAAGGAAATAACTTTCATTTCTTTCTTCAGTACAATTAATTTAACCTTGTGAAATTTAGTTTGCTGTATATACTTCAGCACATGTGAAAATAGACAGCGTTTGTCAAATGTCAATATTGATTTACCATTATTTTTATATATTTACTTATGTGGTATTCATGGGCATTCAACCTCTATTCTCCTTTCCAAGACTGCTACATATGAAAGGTGGAATCACCCACCTGGACCATAGCATGGCCCCTGAGCAATGCAGGTAAGTGACATATTACCTGAGTCAAAAGATAAATATTCTGCAAGGAAAAACAGCAATTTATCTCTTCTGCCCCTATTTGCCACCTCCTCTTACATGGTACAATATCACCAAACTGGAATGAGAATCTGGCCCTTCAAGAAGAGAATGAAAACCTTCAGCAGAAGACAAAGCTTTTCATATGGAGAACAAAGCCTATTATAAGGAGAATCAAAGTGTCCAAAGGCACTTCCTCTCTTCAGAGGAAACAAAGCGCCTCAAGAAACAGCAAAAGGCCATCTGACAAAAATAAAGCCCTCAGAGAAGAGATTAAGACTCACAAAGATAAGAATGAGCATTTGAGATGAAGGAAAAAGCTCTTCAGCACAAGATTTGAGCTTTATGGGAGAAATACAAAGCCTTCAAGGACCAGCTTAACGCTCTTCAAGAGGACAACAAAGCTATACAGGTAGAGGAGAAAGCTCTTTGTGAAGAAAAAAAATCCCTCAGTGAGGAGAAATTTTTTCTCCAAGAAGGGAACATCGCCCTTCAAATGAGAAAAAGGCCTTAGGAAGTCAGGAAAAAGCCCCCCAAGAAGACCACTAAGTCCTCCATGAATGGAACAAGATACTTCAAAAGGAGGAATAAAGTAATATAATGATCAGATGCTTAGGGAGATGTAGCAGGAGTGAAGAGTTTACAAAACCAGTCATTTTCATTGTTAGCCTAATATTGTTGTCCAGTCTTCATCACAGAACATCATCAGCAACTAATGGATAAAACCAGGCATAAAGCAGGCTATTAGACGTAGCACACAAGTGTAGCAGAAGTGCTGAGATGTATAAATTAGGACTTGACGTAACACATACTTGTAGATGTCTACTTTATTCAGATACTGAATATCACAGAAAATAAGTTTCTTGCTATAGTATTTCAAAGTTTAGAGGAACACTTTCTTTTGTTTGTTTACTATGGAATGCTAGAAGATATTCATAGAAAATGGATTCTGATGTAATGAACATTAAAGTCATATACAAGTGAGACTGTGTCAATTTCACTTTTTACATCAAAGACTTAGCTAGTAAAATAATGTTTTTGAAAATAATTACTATGAAACACTTTCACCATATATTGACAACTTCTTTCTCTCGGAGGTTTTCTTTCAAAGATTCAGTTTTAACATGAGTTTTGAGGAAAATAATTCAGTATATATTGGCTTCCCAAGAAAAGTATTATGAACCAAGCTTGAGCACTATCTTCCTGGACCATCAATAGTGCTGATTTCCTCTGTTTCTTCTTTGTGCAATTTCGAAAGCAACAGATATGCATGAGAGACAGACTGACACAAGTAAGTATTTGACCTTGGGCCCATGTATTTGGAAGACATTTCCTGTTCACCCAGAAATCTAGCTAGCAACAAAATGTATTAAAATACAGACCACTGTTAGTATAGAAACGATAGGGCTAGAAAAGAAAATTTTCTAGTCATGACTCAGAAATCTAAAAGAGAAGTGTTATTTTGGGCAGTGGAGGAAGGACATGTGTAGCTAGCACCTGAACAGAACAAAACTCACCATTTCTCTTTTGCCAAGTATTGAACTCTCAATATTTATACTCTGGTCTTGAAACCAAGATAGTCTTTGTAAAGTTGAGCATCATGGTGTACTAGTGGACATCATGCCTAAGAAAACTGATACAATTTGGAAATATTGTACTGGAGAAACATTAGGAGGTTTTTTTCTTGTACAGACATTTTCCCAGTGAGAACCCTGACAAGACTACCTTGTCCTCAGTTTGGAGATTTTTGATTCAGACCCTTCCTTTTGATTCAGATACTTTATACGTTAGAAGCATTGTCAGCAGATGTTTATCATACTGATCTTGTTATAAGGTCTCAGTGACCATAGAAGAGATAGCTTGGGAGCAATAAACAGTGGACTACAGTTCAGTACTGGAACCTTTATCTGAATAAAGGCTAAATCACACGAATACTTATGTTAATATCATATAATAATTGTTGAATATCACGCGAGCTAAAAAAAAAAAAAAACATACCTGCATAACCATAGAATGATTTATGTGGGATATGATCTTTAGAGAAATCACTCACTGAAGGCAAAGACAGATTTTAGGGATTTTTTAGATAAGAGGAAACATTAAGCAGGGTTATATTAGAATGGGGGAAGAATAGCATATCTACCTCCAGTATTTGCCTGGTTCTCCATCTCGGTTCATTGGTCCAGTATCAGACAAGTCAGATGTTACTAGACCACCAACACAGGTTGGTTGATAGTGCCTTATTTTCTGCAGCTTCATGTTCCTCCATGCCTTCCTAAATGATTCTGTCACCTGATGGTTCACATTGCTGATTTCTGGTTCCCCCTATGACTGAACTTTCCTCACTGGTTAAAAAAGTTTTAAGACCCAAAGCAAATTGGAAAGTTTCCTGGTACTGAACAGTTTTATTTTCTACAAGCTCAGGTGTCTTTTCAACAACAATCTTGTTGCTATTTCCAGATTTATCTCCCCTTCTGCAGTGTCCATGTATGGCCCTAGGAGACACTCACACAGAACTTGTACCTAAACTCATGGCTCCCCATATCTGTGAAGAGAAAGGAGTTTTTCATGCATTCTGATAGTCTGATGTCCATAAGTATTCCAGCTTGTGTTAAAGTATATGAAACTGCTCTTCTAGAGCTGCTTTCCCTAATATTTTTCTTCCCTTGATCCGCTCGGAATTTTATAATGTGTTTACTCAGAATTATGGACTACGATAATAACTTTGCAAGATTATGTGCTTGTGATGATAATATGCATTTTGGAAAATGCTGCATCATTTATTTCTAATTACATTAGGGGGTATTTCAATTCTGGGGTTGGATATTTATATAATGAAGAAATACAGAGCTTTAATTCGTCTTTACAACATTAATATGATTACATTTACTTGCATGCAAATAAATTAATTATTCCATAAATACATTATGTTTAAAACATTACAAAATTATTGTGTATAATTAAAAACTTCAAGTATGATTAACAGTGTTTCAAAGTATTTTAAATTAGCTGTTTATTTCTTCTGAAAAACTGAACACCACTGTGGCATTAGGAGTGATGATAAAGCTTCAGGTAAATCTGTATAAGCAGCCATATGCTGACTTTTGTGTGATGCTGAGGGTCTTGAGTTGTGATCAGCAGAATGATGTCCTGTTGGAGGTGTGGTGGGCTTACCCTGTCTCAATGCCAGGTGCCCACCAAAGCCATTCTACCACTCCCCTCCAGTACTGGACAGGTGAGAGGAAATTTTACAAAAGGTTCATGAGTTGAGATAAGAACAGGGAGAGATCACTCACTGGTCAACACCATCAACAAAACAGACTTGACCTGAGGATATTTAATGATTTTATTACTCATCAAAATCAGAACAGGATAATGTAAAGTAAAATAAATCTTAAAAACATCTTCCCCCAATGCCTCTCTCTGCCTGAGCTCTAACTCCTCCCCACCAGCAGTGCAGGGAGAAGGAAAATGGGGCTAATGGTCAGTTCATCACACGTTGATTTTGCCAGTGGTCAGGGAAAAAGTTGTTCCCCTGCTCCAACATGAGGTTCCTCGCACGCGAGACAGTTCTCAGCAAAATTCTGCAATTGGAGTCCTCCCCATGGGCTACAGTTCTTTACAAACTGCTCCAACTTGGTCCCTTTCCTATGGTGTGCAGTCCTTCAAGAACAGCCTGCTCTAGTGTGGGTCCCCCACATGGTTGCAAGTCCTGCCAGAAAGTCCTGCTCCAGTGTGGGCTCCTCTCTCTGTAGGTCAGCAGGTCTCTGCCAGAAGGCTGCCCCAGCATAGGCTCTCCACAGGTTCACAGCTTTCTTTTGGGCATCCACTTGCCCCAACATGGGTCTTCTCCATGGGCTACAGATGGATCTCTGCACTCCCATTGACCTCCATGGGCTTCAGGGGCACAGGCTGCAGGGGAATTTCAGCTCCAGTGCTGTGACCATCTCCACCCCCTCCTTCTTCACTTAGCTTGGTGTCTGCAGATTTATTCCTCTCTCATATTCTCACTCTCTTCTCTCAGCACAGTTACCTAGGCACAATAACTTTTTGTCTTCTTAAATATGCTATCAGAGGGATGCTCTCACCATCACTGATTGGCCCCATCTTGACCATCAGCAGGACATATTTGGAGCCAGTTGGCATTGGCTCTGTCGGTCATGGGGGAAGCTTTTGGCATCTTCTCAGAGAAGCCACCCCTGTACCCCAGCTCCACTACCAAAACCTGGCCATGCAAATTCAATTAAAAAAAAAAAACAAAACAAAAAAACAACCAAAAACACTCAAAAAAAACCAACCAAAAAAACCCCACCAAAACCAAAACAGAATCCCACAAACAAAAACCAAAACATAGTCACCAGCAGTGTGTATTAGGGATCAATATGAGGGCCCATGCTGTTTAACATCTTTGTTAATGACCCAGAGAATAGGATGGCATGCACTCTCAGCAAGTTTGCAGATAACATAAAACCAGGAGGAGAGGCTGATACACCCAGTGGGTATGCTGTCCTTCAGATGAACAGGCTGGAGTCTTGGACAGATAGGAATCTAATGAAGTTCAACAAAATCAAATGCACATTTCCCGAGGGAAAACCCTGTGGAGAACTAAGCTCCTGTACCAGTAAATGCTTGCTGCTGACCATCTGGAAAGCAGCATTGCAAAAAAGGACCTGGGGCACTAGCAGACACCAAGTTGAAAAGGAGACAGCAATGTGCCCTTGCAGCATAGAAGGCTAATGGTATCCTGGGCTGCATTACAAAAAGTGCTGCCAGCAGGTTGAAGGAGGTGGTCCTGCCCCTTACTGTGAATGAGGCCACAATTAAAGTGTGTATCCAGCTCTGGGCACTCCAGTACAAGAAAGACACGGATTTATTGGAGATACACTAGCAAAGAGCCACTGTCCCTCAGTATAAGTCACTGAGGAGAAGCTGAGAGACCTGGGTCTGTTCAGCCTGGAGAAGAGAAGCTTCAAGGGAATCTTATGCATATGTATAGATACCTGCTTTGAGCAGGGGAGGAGGGCAGTAATGAATTTGGAGCTGGAATGTTCTCTGTATTATCCAGGAAAAGGACAAGAGGCAATGGACTGAAATTAAGATATAGGAAATCCAATTAAATCGGTGGTTGACAACCCCACACTTTTCATTGTGAGAGTAACCAAACTTTGGAATTGTATATCCAGTGAGACTGTGGAGTCTCCATTTTTGGAAGTATTCAAAACATGATAACTGGGACTTTTTCTTGGGCAAACTGCTCTAACTGGTTCTTTGACCAGAGGGCTGGATGAGAAAATCTGCAGAGGCCCCTTGCAAGTTCAACCATTCTGTGATTCTTTGGCTTATCATACCAGACATCAAGACCACTTTATATACACTGAGTACCTTTTACTTCTAGCATTACATCAAGATTTCTTTCCTGATGTAGTGTTTCTTTAAATCTGCTGTAAGAAGAGAAGAAAAAGAGCCTCAGAAACAAGCCTTATGCTGAAGTACAGACAATATATTTAGAGAAAGATGACTATTTTAATCATAATCATTCAGTTTAGATCAAGGTTAGGAAAAACAATCTTTTCTGAGGATCATTTCCATTGGACACTTAACCGACATCTAACCAAATGGTATCTGACTAAATTGTAACTCTTAAAAAAACTGTAGAAAAGAGAAGAATGTTACTAAAAGTCTTTAAATGCAGTTATAATATGTAAGGTGTTCATTCTCAAGATCTTTTTAAAATACAACCCCTTTAACATGATGATTTTTCATATTATTTTTCATATGTTATCCCTTTTCTTTCTATCCCTCTTATCATTTTCTAACATGGTTAAACTTTAAGACAGAGGTAACTAGCATAAGTTGAGTCTGCCTTATAGCAGATACTTTCAAAATTTGAGAAATCTCCAAACCTGAAAAACACTGATTACATCTTTCCACTGCCACAATGATAGAAAAAGGTGTTAAAAGAAAAGTAACTGCACAATAATAGTGTTGCAATTTCACTTATCAGGGAGGTATGTTCAATGTCTTCCTTAATTTCTTTCCTCCTGATCTCTGTTTTTAATGTGCATGCAAATGACTCATGAACAATTTGGGCCACCTGCATTGACAACTTTAACATACAGGAGGAACATTTTTTTGGTTACGCTTTGGATGACCTGCTTAAAAAATGATGCTGGTTGTAGAGACTGCAGACACATAAAACAGAGATAGATATGCTGTAGGTACAGGACACAGGAGGATCAATATCAAACACTGACATTGGAGGTAAAGGTGAAGTGTAAGCTGAAAATCATATTGATGATCATTTAAACAGTTGTGTTTGTACTTAGGATTATTTTTCTAATGAGATACATCTTCAGAGAATACTTTAAGATGAGGGACATTTCTGTAGCAACAAAAACCTCACATGAGGATTGTATTGTGAACAGAATCATTATAATAGGATAGTCCAAATTTCAAATATCAACAAAATTTTGTACATTCTGAAGCAGTCTTAGGTGCTCAAAAATTATTTGACTATCCAGAACCCTTTGAGCCATAACAGGAAAGTAAGAGTGCTCTTAGGTCATAGGAAAGAGTACTGGTGCTGGCAGAATCACAGCAAAAATGCAGAGACATGAATGCACATCCCGGCAACTTTACTGAAGGATCAAACATGCCAATGAAGGTGAAAGGAGAGTGCTGAGCAGGACTTGTGGGAGCTTTGCAAGAAGTCTACAGTAAAAGCACATCATTAAAATGTTGCAGGAGATGAGGCTACAGGGAGGAAATCTTCAGTAGGGTGTTACCTATAAGCTGTATATATGCACATTAATGAGTTCCAGCCTCATGCTACTTAGTATCAATACACTCTTGGTTCCAACCGCAGCAGAACAAACAAAATCCTCGATATGGTACCCACTATGAATGAACTTAGCTCTGTCAAGTGTTTGCCATGCAGTAGTATCTAACAAAAGTTACAATTTTCCAAAAGTGAAAAATAATTGCTAGAAGAATCTGGACTGTATTACCAGCTGGTAAACAGGAACAACTTCTGCTGCATAAAAATTGTATGCCTTTCATTGCACTGCAGAAGAGATCCTCTATTCTTGTCAGATGTTAGGGAAATTTGAAGTGAAGTTACTATAGCAGAAATATGTTCAGCTCTACATTTAGCTCCTACAAAGGAGTCTTTTAAGAAAGTTTGTGCCAGCTTAAGGCAAATTTATGAAAATATGGGTTTATAATATTGTATGGAAAAAATATTTCTACTCTTTGAAAATATAACATTTGAGTTGCTCCAGGACATTTTTTTGAAATTAAGTAGACGTCTCACTCAAACATCCTCATGGCATTAATTTGGAATTTTAAATATAACAAAATATAACATCAACAGGGGGTCCAGAAGGCAGAACTATCTGTTAAAATAAGGTTTTAATGCTTATTAAAAGGGTCAAAATATTGAAAGTCAATAAAACTAAGACAATTGATGTATAAATCTAATATACAAACTCTTTGTACTAGAGAATACACACATCTTGTTTGGCATAGTAGTACAGCTTCAAAAATGCTCCATGCTAGATACATACTTTTTTGTTTCTCCCCTACAGTTACAGAAATTGGATATGCTTCTGCTCAATGTAGCCAGGAGTTAGTAGACATTAATTAAGGGCATGCTCTCATAATTCAGATTGAATTTTAGAAAAATGTAAAATAGAATGGTTTAACTTTCACTGAAGTTCCACTTTCTGGTTACTTTACCTTGGGCATAATATTAATATCTTTGAGTGAGGAAACCTGTTTAGTAGCAAGCTAAATAAGACCAAAAATAGGGTAATTAGTAATAATCACCATCATCATCATCATTGTTTCATACAGTTCATATTGCTTGGAAAAAAATAAATTGGGGAAAAAAAACCCCAGGAGTGCTTCAGTGTAAGGCTGACCATAGAGTGAAACAGTTTTTCTTAGATTCTCCTGTACAAAAGCAGAGAATTTAATAAGTACAGTTCTCCTGTCCAATGAGAGATAGGCTGATGAGAAAGCTATCTAGCAGACCCAGGGCATCCAGTCTCTACATGTATAACAATCTGAAGATGGCCCACTGCCCTGGGAAGCTTATTCCAATGCTTGATCATCCTTTCAGAGAAGAAATTTTTCCTAATATCCAATCTAAACCTCCCCTGGTTCCACTTGAGGCCATTTCCCCTTGTCCTGGAAGGTTCACCTTAGGAGGATCTCATCATTGTATATAAATATTTGAAGGGAGGATGTAGAGAAGACAAGGTCAGGCTCTTTACAGTGGTATCCACTAACAGGACTTCTGAACATTACGAAAATTTGATTTATTGTCATAGTAACTGAACACTGCTACAGTTTGCCCAGCAAAGTTGTGGAGATATTCAAGAGCCACCTGAACACTGTCCTGGCAACTGGCTCATGGTGCCCTACTAGAGCAGGATAGTTAGACTTGGTGACCTCCCAAGGTCAGCCTCAACCATTCGGTGTTTATGTGACACTACAATCAGGACAGTTGTATCTCGGAAATTCAAAAAGTAAAATTCAAAGAATTAAAGAAAATAAAATGAAAAGTGGAAAAGATTCTCCACAGACATATAAGGAAAGAAGATGAGACAATAAAAGGACTGGAGTCTGTGCAACAAAAATAGGGATCAGGAATGATATAGGTCTTGCCAACATACTAAATACATGTTTTTCTTTTGTTTCAACAATGATGATAATGCATATAACACCAATGGAAATGTAATCTAAAGACAATGAGAAAAGGGTGTTAGAAAATCATATGTGAGCCATGAGTCATCTTTGGTCGTCTTGTAATGATTATATTGGATATGTGAAAAATCTATAATCAGACTACTAAAAAAATTAACATATTAAATAACACATTAACATACCCTGACAATATAGTAAGAGAAAAAAACATTAGTCAGATTAAAAAAAAAATAAGCAGAATGAGACAAGTATAAGTCTGCTGCTTTATTATAAGGATCATGAATTTTTTTATAGTTTTTATCAAGGACATCAGTATTATCAGAGACAGAAGAAAGTGGACAATGATATAAAACATAAATGGGCTTATTAAAGACATATCACAATAGAGTTATTAAACATCTTTATTAATAGGATAACTTATAAGACAAGGTTAATTGAAAAGTCTTGATACTGAACAGTATGACACTATTTTAAAAAAATATTCAGATTGGAAATCTTCCATGGGTTAATAAAAAAAAATAGAAAAATGGATAAAGAGACATTAAAAAGCAGGTTTCTGAAAGGAAAGGGAGATTTCAGTGTTTCTTAGGTTCAGACTTGCTATAAATGTTTAATATTTTCCTAGTTGGCTGTTTTCAGGCATAGGTCATGAAATCCATGTAAAACACAAGGTTCAAAAGTTTGACCAAGACTGTGGAGAGCAGATCATGACTCTGAAAGAAAAAAATCATGCTGAAGATTCATACCACAGAAATTGTGTTGTAATATGAAGTATATAAGATCTAAACTAGGGGCAAATTTTCTAGAGGCCATGACAGATGAAGAGAAACCGTGATGATAATAAGCTGCCCATGTAATTCTGTTTTCACAGTGAAGTTCTAAAACTTCAGCTAAAATAAATACATTAATAAACACATGAACAAACAAACAAAAAAACCCAAATAAATAAAAACATACATATATACATAAATAGTCAGGAAATCTTAGTAACATTCTTGCAGAAGGCAATGTTGGTTGTCTTGTGGTTGCATCCAGTTCTGGTCCTGTGTGGTCAATTTGAACTAGAAGAAGTGAAGATGAATGGAAAATGCATTTTAAAATATGAGAGTAAAAACCTATGGCTAGCTTAGTCCAGTAAAATAAATGTTGAAAAACATGATTCATTTGAATGGAAAGTATAATGGAAGGAGTGAAGTATGTATTTAAGTATGTATGTATGTATGTACAGAATCTGCATACATTGCTCATAAGCAAATTATTAACAATTATTACAAAATCACTTTTCACTGTAAAAAGCCTAAAATTACTCAGTCACCTGTCAGACATGATAATAAGATGCAAGAATCTCATTGCTTCACATGTAATTAGATACATTTCCTGTAAATACTATTATGTGTTATTAATGGTGCTCTTAATATCTAGTATTTTAGGGGTTCTTCTGGTTGCTGAACAAGATTAAGAGATTTTCTACTCCTTACCTCTCATAGCATAGCCTGTCTTCTCTTTCATTGCACTTACATGGCCAGCTGTTAAATTAGCAAGTGGGATGGACAAGCACTCAATTTGACATCACACTTTTTTTCTAGGACCATATACTCATGTGGCAGTTTACCAGGGATGTTGTCTGTGCCAGTGTATCATTCCTAGGAATGATGGATACATTCTAAAGAACCAGGCTCCGGAGAACCTTGCATATACATTCCTGATGGTATGCCATAGATGTGGTGCCTGAATTACCTTGCTCATGGTTCCATCAGGAAGAAAATCACTTGGGTGCACCATTGCTGTGCTCAAACACTTACTGTAAGACTACACATGATATGCATAAAACAAATTTATGTCTGAAAACCACCTACCACAGATGCAAATATCAGAGCCTGGCCATAGCTAGAAATTACTGAAGACAAAATAATGTTATTTAGCATTCAAGTGGGAAAACACAAAAATGGACTTATGATGAGGACAGCACTGGGAACAGCCTGGACCAGACCAGCCACATGGATTAGAGACTTTCACAGCTGAAGTTTAAAAATTATGTGGTTTACTGTACAGGTTTTTTGTTTGGAAAGTTTTCTGTATCTCCCTGAGTGGTTGTTCACCCCTCATGTTTATTCCCCTTATGGCTTTGTCCTGGTTAATCACTGTGCTGCCAAGTCATGGGAGCTGTCTTCTGGGCTGAGGCGGCCCCATCTAGGGGAACATCCCAGCCTTATGCTGCCAATGCAGCCGCCATTGCAGATGCTGCTGCCATGCAGCAGCATCCAGGACCCACTACGGGTACTCCCAGCGGGTCTGGGCCAGGGCAGCCCTGTCTGGGGATTGCCCTGCTTGGAATTGCCCATGCAGCCACTGCCAGTGGCATGCCCACCCCTTCCTATCCGTTTTGGCCTCTGCCCTAATCCCTAGTTTCCTTTTGGTTAGTTTTCCTGTCATTTGATGAGTTGTTCCCCATTGGCTATCCAGTTGCCAGTTACTGACTCCATCTCTAACCTCAATCATGTCCAAGTTCCAGAACCTTCCCTTCAGAACCCTGTAAATATTCATGTTGTTCTTCAATAAAGGTTCACTTTTGTGCTTTTATTCCATCAGGTGTGGAGTGGGTCATTATTTCTCCGGTCAACGGCTGTCATATTACTAAAAGCACATTTGCATACATTTCGTAGGTAAGCAGGAGCTTGCCTGACTGACACTCAGTGTTGAAAACAGCTTCTGCTATAGCTGAAAAAGTACCTTGAAATCAGGCACAAAAGAAGTGACTGGAAAAATAAACTAGACATCCTGTAACTGAACATTTCCAGCATAAATTTTGGCAGTTACCATGGTTTAGCCTGACTAGCTTCAAAGACTTTTGAGATTCAATATGGGATCTCTGAAATGCTTATGCTCATGTCAAAAGACTTTAATTAAATGTGCAATTGTATTTCTGAAAAAAGGAGGTTGTTTCCTTAGCTGAAACTCAATTTTTTTTTTTTTTGCATTGATTACAAGGACATTATTCTAAAGTTTTCTGGGAAGAGAAGGGAAATCTGTAATAGGGTTATGTGTGTTCTATAAACTTATGAGACATACCAAGTCCATGTAGACTTATGGACTACATAACAATGTACGTTCTATAATACTTCTGATTAAATTTGTATTTTATTGATGCCTGTAGTTACTGAATATCGTAAGTCATGCAGTCTTTTCTTGTTTGATGATTCTTTCTGTTACTCAGTATTAGTTATCGAGTGAAGTTTGGGTTTAGGCTTGGAATTTAGTGATCTGTATTTAGTGTGAAGTCTTTACTAGGGAAAATGAAGCATAGCAATGTTTTGTTTAAAGAAAGAAAATTAATTTCTTTCATTTCAAATAATAAAGCCCTTGCAGCCAATGTGCTGAACACAAGTATAACTTTAAATACATTCATAATTACTGTAAAATTACATCATTAAGGAAAAACATCTGTTTAAGTACTTGGCTGAATTGTGGCCACCTTGGTCATAAAGAAAATGTTGACAATATCTGATCTGCAAATTAAAGGGGCAGAAGTCTTTTCTGTATTACACCAAATGAAAAAAATTCTCCATAGTTCCCATGCAAAAGGGCAAAACTACAAATTAATTCCTGTCTAGACAGAAGAAATAATGGGTTTTATCTAAATTGTCTTGGGCCACTGCTGGGACATTCAATGAAAAGCTCTACTACTAATGAATAAAAAGACAATTTTTTTACAATTAATGAGTCATAGATATTTTAAGCACTGCAATTTGAGGACAGAAAGTTATTAGATTTAGAAAAAGAATGGAAGAAAATAATGAGATCAGAAGGGTGAGCTATTTTGGTACCTGAGAAAGGTTGTTATTCTAATTCAATATTTATCATGCAGTAGCAACTTTAAAATGAAGAATCTAAAGCAAAGATACTTGGATCTTTGATAGTGTCTGGAAAGTTCAGCTGAAGAGGTTCAGGCATAAGGAAAGTAATAACATTACTAACTGAAAATACATCTGTAAAACACTTTTTTTTAATTCAAAACAGAGGAAAAAAAAAGCAGATGGTAGAATTTTGAAGGGAAAGGGAGATGAAAAATTAACATATTAATGGCCAGATCCTGCAGTCACTGGAATAAACAGAGCTTTGCCATTGATTTTAATGAAAGTAGAATAAAGTATGTCATCAGAAGTGCTAAGAAAAGGCTGTAAACATAAAAGACCACATTCTCCAATTGATGCAGTTTTCTGCTTTGTAAACACAAATTGAACTTCAAGAGGCTAAATATAACTACTGCCCAAGTCATCTAGTCAGGGGAACAGTTCTCTGGAAAACAGTTAGCAAAAGTAACTTAATTCCTTTGGATTTAAATGATTTTTATGAGGGCAAGATGTGACAGAGGCAGACACTCATTTGTACAGGTTCAGTCACTGACATAACCTAGAGCAGCATCGTACTTTGATCTTCAACAAATCTAGGTGGCTCAAATCAAGAAGAAAGGTTTAGCTTCCCTGTGATCCTGTGTTCCCTCTACAAAGTTCAGTTTATTTTTGAACAAGGTAGGGTATCTGTCACCAAGATATAAGTACTGCTAAATTGCAGAATTCCCTTGGGTTACATGACTGTGTGTATCATGCTCTATTTTGCATTTACAAAGCATTGTCTTCTAGGATATGGAGTGGTATGTTCTTCTAGGGTCTCAAAGGCATAAGCTTGTATTTAAGTGACTAAAATGGTTTAATTTAACTCCTGAAGGGCATGAGGAAGTTTTTATCTGATATAAACATTTTTCTGTAAAGCAAACCCATTATTGGTAGTGGTGCTGCATTTTCATATTGAATTGATTGATTTTGCCTTTAAGGGTCATTACATTGAGTAAAAAAAAGAGCAAAAGTTCAACTTTTAGTGCAAATACCATTCCATAACATAATTTGTTAAAAAAAAAAAAAAAGGTAGCTATATATGTTATTTACTAGTTCTTGGGTTTAATTAAAAACAAATAAAAAGGTGAATATAAATGGAATTGGGAATACCGTGCTAATTTACATCACTGTTTAATTTCCTGAAATATAATAATTAAAGTAAACACTAATTACTAAAACTATTTTTCATTGTTAAAGTTCAAAATGTACTTATTTCTAACACAGACTTATGTTTTTACAAGAGCTCTCTCTTGTGGCTATAACAGTTTCTATAACTAGTTCAGATATTTTGAGGACCTTTTTAAAAAGATTTTTTTACTATATTTTAAGGTGGGAAAAACAATAATGTAACTCCAGCCACACAGCCATGCAGCAGATAGTGATAATGTATCTATAAATCTGTATAAATCTTCTAGAAATCTCTTTATTTACCAAGGAATAGACTGTTGAAAATAGTTACCTATACTTTAATAGGAAGGCTTGAAACAATACCCAACCTAGAAAAGATGGCAAGAACAATACATAGTCAAAACACTGGCAATGCTGCAAAAGCAAAGATAGGATAAGCAAAATAAATGTAATGTATAGTCAGGAGAGCTGGTTTGTAGTCACACAACACTGAAGAACTCTTTAAAAATGGTGAAGGAAAAAGATGCAATTGCTCCTGTTTCTTTTGTGCAACCTTTTTATCCACCATATCTTTCTGTAACAAGGATATACTTGCAGCAAGTGAAAGATGTTCAGAAAGGGAGTTGAGCCAAGTTGCTCACTCCTGTTGTCTTTGGTGTCAGTCATCTTATAGCAGGTACTTACTAAAGTGAACTATGCTGAAGACCTGGTGCACACCATCTACTGATTGCATTCATGTCTGATCCAAATCTTTTACCTGCACTGGGATGACAACTGCTTCATTCCCATAAAAGCAACCTCCTGGAAATCTCTTACTAGGCCATATGTCTGGACTATCACCCTTTTGCAGCTGGAATGAAGAGATTTTCAATAGTACAATCTACTCATTAGGAGAGAATACCAAGCAAATCTGCTTTGGGAAATGGTGCCATAAAGGAACTGTGATTACTATCAAGGATTAGACACTTATGTATAATGCAGAACTTGGACATATGAATAATGGGAGCTAAAACTATGTAATAGGGAGAAAATAGCAGCCTGAAGTCTAGCACTAGTGGGAGTTACAATATTTGACAAGTAGATTAATTAATTTTTACTAACCTGTTCTCATCATAGGGTGATGATATTTCTTTAGGCAGGCTGTGAGATTTTTGTTTGACGTGGCTTTTCTGCTTCCCATAGCCATGTAGTTGTGCTAATAATAAATGATAAATCCAGCTTTCATCTTCCCTAGCTTACTCAAGTTTTCACTGACTCATTTATCAGTATTTTAGCAATACTTTTAAATCCTCAGATGGAAGATGCTATAATCAAAACAGGTTAATGTCTGATGGAAGGTGTCTGAAGAAATTTAGTTTAAAATATCTGCAAGCTCTTTCATGATTTTAGTGTACTTATAAGCTTCCATAGAGCTAATACATATTTTCCTAAAAAGGGCAGAAAGTTACACCAGAAAGCTGTTCTTCCAAATTAGTCAAAATCTTTTCAAAGAACACCAGTCTGTACTTCGAATATCACCAGAATAACATGATGGATGAAATTTTTCAACCTCAGAAGCTAAAGCTATGTCAATAGCTATGTCTGATTAAATGGAACTCAGAAACTTTTCTGGGTGAGGAGTTAAATGGAATGACTCATATCTATTAGTAAATGCTTCTAGACACAAAAAGAGACTGGCTACACACAAAGTGCCAGCTGATATTTAGACACAGTGGCTGGAATATTCAACTTCCTAAAGCACATCTATGAATCAGTTAAGAACTTGCTTGTTGGCTCAAATCAAAATTGTTCCAGAGCTTAAAAATACAGACAATTGTATTTCAGGCATGAAAGCATTGCCTGCCTGGTTCTTCTTAAGTTACTAACATAGATGCAGTCTACAAAGTGATTGCACTTGACATTGTGTAAAAGCTGAAGTCAGCAGAGTGAAAGAAATTTATGTTGTGATTTAAATAGTTTCTCTAACCACTAAGGATTTATCAAAATATTTTGAAAAAACATGTCATTGCATTCTTGGATTAAAAGAATTCCTTTGTCAAAATTGGCAAGAAAAAGACAAATGGTTAAACCCAGCTATTATTGAGTTTCCCAATATAAATAAAGTTACATGCAAAGCAAATAAAATTAATGTCACGATTCTCAAAAAGCATTGTGATTTGATAATAAATAATAACAAAATTACAATAGCCTTATTTGAATGAGTAGTTTGACAGACTACAGAAGCTACATGTTTAGGGATTTAAAATATTAGAAAATTAAGACTGACAAGTCTTTCAGTCCCAAGGCTATGTGAAGTCAGTATAAGGTCCATGACCTGCTACTACCAACATCATGACCGAATTTACTGCACTACAAAACAATGTTCTCAGACTCAACCCTCTGGCCCTGATCTATAATTCATCCATCTGTGCCTATATGTAGAACATATTTGGTGTTGGGAAATCATTCTTGTGATGTTCCCAGTCTGTGCAGGATGGCAACAAGTTGATCCAAGCCCTGTGCTGGAACTGACATATTTTTACTGATGTTCTTTATTTCCACAAGTACTTCTGACTCAGTTTAGAACTGAATCAGAAAACAGGGAGTAAGAACTGGGAATGGGTATTTCCTGTGATGAAGCTTGTTTTAGTTGTTGCTAAGTAGTGCTTACCCTGAGTCAAGGACTTCCAGTGTCCCATACTCTGTCAGTGAGCAGGTTCATGAGAAGCTAGGAGGAAGCATTGCCAGAACAGCTGACCCAAACTTTCCAAAGAAATGTTTCACATCATATAATGTCATAACCCATATATGAACTAGAAAGAGTTAGCCAGGAAAGGCTAGTCACTCCTGGGGGACGGACTGGGCATAAGACAGTAGGTGGTGAGCAATTGTATTTTTCATCTCTTGTCTTTCTTGGGTTTCATTCCTCTCCTTTTTTCTTTTTTTTTTTCCCTAGTATCATTACTATTATATTTTACTTTATTTCTGTTATTAAACTGTTTTTATTTCGACCCATGGGTTTTGGCTCTTTGCAGTTCTCTCCTCCATCCGACTGAGGCAACGGGAGGGAGCCAGCAGCTGCGTGGTGCTTAGCTGCCAGCTGGGGTTAAACAATGGCAGTCCTTTTTGACATCCAAGGTGAAGCATAAAGGGATCAGATAACAAAAGATCTGTCAAAAACATGTTAAAACAAATTTGTTATATGCATTTATTACATAAGTTTAATAGTCACTAGTTGCAATGTTCGTTTATTTCCTCTCCGAGTTTTTGTGCTTGTTCTCAGAATTGTTTAACTTTACTTGCAATATGTGTTCTGTTGTGCTATTTGTCACATCTGGAGGATGGGGTAGGGTTATAATGGTGCTGAACTTTGTAACACTGCCTTATGATATGATGGAATTTCTGGCCCTGAGAGTAATCTGCTATTTGTACTCAGCATTGCCGTCAGCTCTGTACTTCGGGAGCCATCTATTGGAAACCATTAATAATTACATCTTTTACCTATTTCAGAGAGACAGTCTATGGAGGAGATACTTTTTCATATTTTTACCTTCTCCTCAAGGACAATTACAAGAGCATTTAAGAATGTTGAAAATTTTTAATATCCTTGAGATGTTGAAACTAGCATGATCCTATTGCTAAGAACTATAAATGTAGTTCAGATCTTGTTTACATTTAAGCAACTATTTGTGACTATTCCAAACCCTGTCGCAAGCACTGTGACTGCTTCTACCCCCACAACCAGCAGTGCAACTACCTAAAGCCCATAGCAAGCACTTAGTCTACTCAAACCCTTGTGACAGGCTTTGCAGCTACTCAGACCCTGGCAATGGGTGATGCAGCTGAATCAGACAATCAATCCATGCCAGTATCAGTCGCCTCTGTATATAAGAGGAAATTAGCATGAAGGTAACCTCATTTACTAAAGGAGAATGAAGCAGGGTCACTACAAGAACAGGAGGAAGAGGCAAAACAAGAGGTAACCACCAAATTCCTGTCTTTGAGTGAGCTGCGGGATATACAAAAAAAATTCAGTGTCTTATTACCTGGTTTCTCCAATGCTGTGATAACAGCGCTAGTAGCCTGGAATCAGAGGATACAGAAGCCAAGCAGGCAACATCCCTTTCTACACTTACATTGTCAATGACATTGACAAGGACATTGACCAGGCAGTGGGAAAAGACACACAAGATCAGGATCTCTGAAGGCAACTCCTCTCAAGCCTAAAGGAAAGATATCTCTTTCAAGGAAGTTGTTGCATGTTGTATTGGGAAGTGTTGACATTTTTGGTCTGGTTTTGGCTGGCCATCTGGACAAAGTTTATGCTTTTCTTACCAGGCTACTGGTAACAAGCATTGATAAAGGGAAAACTTTGCCGTTGAAGACAGAGCTCCCTGTAAACTAAAGGTAATTAGTCTCCTCTGATTCACTAGTTGAATTTAAAGGTCATTTGGAGGAGAAAGTGAAGAGGAAGGAGACGAAGGCTGCCCCCAGACCCATTTTATTGGAGACCCCCCAGGTGATTATGCACATGCTCAGGGAAATTCCAGTGCCTGCACACATGCACAGAGAGAAGACCGTTATATAACAAGAAGGTGGAGCTAGAGACCTCAAACTGTATGGTACTGACCACACCTGCCCAGTCAGATGTCACTAGCAGCCTGTATTTTAAGGGCAGATGACTTGTGCTCTGGTTGCTTGCTTGCCATGTGAAAAAACCTTGTATTCTAAATAACAGGGACATCTCTAATTGTAGTGAGCCAGCCAGTGCCTAGGGACTTTGGTCTCTGCCTCTTTCTCTGGTGAATCTAAATGTTTGGGTTGGTAAGACAACTTAATGTGAGCAATTCCCTTTGGTGAGTGGGGTTGCTTACACGTTTGGGCTTATTGCTTTTGGTTTTCCTTCCTTTTTCTCCCTCATCCTTTCTTCCCTTAAAACTCTTGTCACTTAGCAGCCTCTGATAGTGTTTGTTCACCTCTCAACAATGCACTTTCTGGCCTCTCTTAGAACACACCCTATTACATGTCATGAATGTAAATGGACCACAATGGAAGAGACATCTAGTACCTGAGGGAATTAGATGTGCTAGGGGTGATGTATTATGATCTGAATAACAGGCAGTCCTCCACAGATTCAGAAGTTCAATGAAGGTGACCTCTGTGGTGGAAATGTGAACAGAGCACCCAATTGTCATTGGCAATAATGACCTGGAGATGCAAAGTGTCACCATCAGTAGATTAATTGGCTTGTCATCTCTGGAAATACAAATAAACTGCTCACTACAGACTCATGCCTTCACTGTGAAAGAACTGTCCAAAAAGTGGGAAAAACTATCCCTGGGTTTCCAGCAAATCAAAAGAGTATATGCCCCACTCCCCACCTGTATGGACTTGCATCGCAGCTACTTAATGTTCTTTTGCTCAAGAGAGAGGATATAGAAGGTATACATCATGTGCAACCACGGAGAGAACGTGAGCAGGTGGAATGGAAAATTGACCTCAACTTTAGAGGCACAGGTATGGGAATTACAGGGAAAACCAATCACAAATGGGGGTTATTCCTGTGAAGTTGCTGCTCCAGTTCCCAGCAGGCAGTGACCCAGACAGTGTAGAAGGGCTGATCTTACTCCTGGTCCTATGGGAAGCAGTTTTAATCTCTTTTTACAAGAGGTAAGTGGATAATCCTATGATCAGTATTAGAAAGGTCTGACTTCTAGCCAGGTAGTGGAAAGGGACAACCAGGTTTACTGGTGTCACATGAAAGGGAGACCGAAATGCAAAGATTTCTACTCTTAACTGTATTAATAAGAAATTATTAGCAATAAGCGCCTCCAGACAATCAGATCCTTATGTTTCCCAACACTGCCTATCGACTATGGACAGCACACAGGTTGAAAGAGTTTCTGAGCTCTGACATGAAGCCACACTTAAACCAGGAAGAACTCATCAGCTAAATAAATGCCTCCAGAAAATTACAACCTTATGAACCCAGCACTGCCTGCTGAACTGCGGGACAGAACAAGGATTTCTAACCTCTGCTTTGAAGCTACACTTAATAGCTAGAAAAGAACTTTTCCTACAACAGCTCCCAAAATAACATTTATCAATACAAGTATGTGACAGTTATTGTGGGTTCCGCTTTACCGGTGATAACGTTTAGCTGCAAGATTGTATTTAATTGGTGATAAAAGACCCCCAAAAGAAACCAGCACAAAACACATTTTACCGAGACAAACACACCAAACTCAAGTTTCAATACACCAATGTATCCCATTTTCACGACAGACAAAAACTAGCAACAAAAAACTACTAACCGGAAGCACAGCCACCTAAAACACTTATCTAGACACTCTTTCAATAATATAAGACAATAAAATAGCTTGCACACCACTCTCTCTGTAACACAAAGCAAAAGGAAAGAATAGAGCTGCTTCTTACCAACACACATGTTGAAAAAGAAATGGCACATTGCAAAAGAAAGCAATAATATGAAGTAGCAAAGTGTAAAGCAAGTTACTGTTATTAGTATTAAGGTAGCAAAACACTGGTAGTAAAGGAGGTGCTTATAAAGTGAGAATCAAAGTAGTTGTTAGCATATGATGTAAGATAGAATGAATAAAGGAATAAGCTTTGTAAGAAAAGAAAGTTAAGAAAATAAAGTATAGAAAAATAGAAAGCATGTGGTCTCCTTACCTCTACATTGTTCCAGAAGGTAGAAGGAGGCAGGACAAAGCTGCCAGCAGCTACCTCAGCAGAGCGAATGGCATTCCTCCCTCTCTCCTGCAGTTAAAACTGCATCTCTTTTTATACCTTTTTTTTTCTTCAGGTGGTTGTGTGACTAAAGTCAATCTTTTGGGGGTGTGATACAGATGCCTGAGGGTGGTGGCTCCTTGAGTGGCTATAGAAGTTATCGCAAAGGGGGGCCATGTCATTTTTTAACGCTCCATCCTTTGTTAATCTCATCAGTTTGAAAGCTTTTGTTCTCTGCTGGGGGCACCCCTCCAGGCGGCTGAGGCATTTCCCTCAACCCATCCAGGCTTATCAGGGCCATCACTCCACAACTGATATATGTGGATGAGATGGCCTAGCATATCAGACAGAAGTATAATGCTCTAGTAAGATACTGCTGAACAGTGAACCCTTATGCCATCAAACTCTACAGGGACAGAACCCACTTGTATTGGAAGCTGAAATGACCTGACTAAGAACGAGTGGCAGAATGTTGGAGATGGCACCTGCACGATTGTGGACGAGCGGAGGAGCGAGAGAGACAATGACCGGACTGTGAAAGTTCTGTTATCCCCTATGCCTGTGGTACTGGAAGCACTGGCAGGCCCGGCCTGTAGCAGTGAGTCCAGCTGCCGTTGGTCCGTTCCTCTAGAAAGTAATCTGACCCTGTTAGCTATGTTTACTCCTCCCCAGTTTCCACCTATACCCAACCAGTTATAGCGGATTTGCATGCTCCGTCTTAACTCCATCCCTTTTTTAAACATTCCTTGCCCCAGGGGTATATAAGATCAAGTCCTTTGTTCAATAAGAGAGATCGGCACCGCCTTTTAAAGTGTTTGCTTCTTATTGTGCTCTCCAGGGTACTGAAAGCGGGCAAACTTAACTTTAACTCCTGTAGCACCATCACATCTCGCTCAGCAGGCTGGCGAAGAACCCCCCATTGTCGGTCTTGGTCCCCTCCAGAAACCAAGGCCTCGCAGCAGAGGTATCCCATTGTTACTGACCCAGAGGCTCCATGCATCCTTGGCATAGACTTTATCAGGAGCGGGTTTTTCAAAGACACAAAAGGCTACCTTTGGGTTTTCAGTATGGCTGCCTCGGAGATGGAAAAACTTAAGCAGCTGTCTATCTTTTCTGATCTCTGCCTTCTGTTGTAGGGTTTCTGAAAGCCAAAGAACAGGTGCCTATTGCTACCACAATGGTGCCGCAGTGGCAATATTTCACCAATCTAAACTCCCTTATTGTGATCCATAAGCTGATTTCTCAACAGGAGAGCCAAGTACTGATCAGCAGAATCCACTCACCTTTTAGGAGTCCCATATGGCCAGTGAAAAAATCTAACAGAGAAGAGAGACTAGACTATCATGGCCTGAATGAAGTCTCACCACCAATGAGTGCTGCCTAGTACTTAGTTCCTGTCTGGGATGAAACCACGATAGGTAGCCTTAAGCCCTTACATTGTGTGCTTACTGATACCAGAGGACACACAGGGTTGCACTGATGATTCATGTCCTAAATGCTGTCCACCAGGGCCCCAAAGGGGTTTTTTTTGAAGAGCTATACCCTAGCCAATGGGACCCTGACATGTGTTGTTGTTTGGATTATTCTGTCAAAGGTGCAGGATATTTTACATTTTTCACATTTCATGTGATTCTTGTTGACTCAATGTTGAGATCTCTATGCTGGCCCTACTGGTCTATTTTCTTCTCAGTTCAGTGTTTTCCACAGACCTAGGGAGAATTCATTCACTCTTGTTTCCCAGATAATTTAAAAAATATGAAGTCTCAGTATCAACCCCTAAAGAACTACAGCTGTCTGTTTAACTTTTAAGCATTAACTGTCTTCCCTGAAATGTGGTTTGAGCTTGATAGTTGATCCAGCTTTTCACTCATATCATAGTAAATCTCTCCAGTCCTGTTTTACCAGCTTGTCCATGAAGACTCTGTGGAATGCTGTCAAATAAGCAATTATTTAATCAGATTTTTTTTATCTGGCATTTGCTTTATCATTCCCTATTCAGATAGATACATACTTGGGGACTGGATACTTACCCGTGAAAACTGAGACATAGGAGACACTGGATACCTCAGCCTTTTCTGTGTCATTTGCCATTATCTTGCCAGCCCTGTTCAACAGAGGACCTGCATTTCCAAGTGCTTCCACTTAATTTCTGAGCATAAAATATAACAGATAAAAATGCAGACATAAATGAAACATACAGATTGTTGGCATTTTGGGTTTAGGTATTCATGTGTGTATGTTCTCTCCATGTGCAAAAGAAACGTTACCAGTTTTCTATCTCCAAAGCACCAGATGTTTGTAATTTCAGAGTTTAAAAATCATGATTGTTTTATTTTTGGCAGTAATCATGTAATGTGGTCATAGAACAGTAAATAAAAGCATGGCAAATCAAACGGTTGTATTCCTAGACCAGAGCTTTTTTCTGTAATACAATTATATGTACTGTTTCACTAAAATCTTCTGCTTTAGAAGGCATGTAACTACATTAACCTCATTTTCATATAATGACAATCTAACAAAACAGAAAAAAACAAAAAAACCCACCTCAAACAATAAACACCTCTTAAATTTTTTCTGTAGTCAAAGATACCTCTTCCTTCTAATTTTTATGACTTGTAGCCAGGAATGTCAACGCTCTAAACTATCTGTATAATTGTAACTTAACACATGGAACGGCAAAAACAATCTGTGCTTATAATGGAAATAGGCTATAGAATCTAGCAGAAAGGAAAGGTTTGTGAGTCTGTTGAAATTCTGTGAATACAAATTCAGGATTATTTGTGTGTTATGGTTACCTCTTAGTGTGATCAGTAGATGCCTAAAGGACTAAACAATTGATTAGATCCTAATGATTTTGCAATCTTTGTAAGATAGATTTATCTTTTAAAACATTATTGCTTTTATTGCTAGAAAGGTGAAAAAACCCTCATAAATTAAACTGTTAAAAGTGATTGTCTACTTTTTCCATGTTAATAGATAAGAAAATACTTTCATGAACTCTTATGCTGTACTGATATCTTAGAAGATAAAATGTCATTAAAACTTAAATGCAGTATCTACTGCAGTAAAAATTTTTCAGTTTTGTAACTCATCTACTTCTGACATTGTCTTACCTGTTTGTTTCCTGTCCAATATTCAATAGATTTTTAAAAAAACCTCCTACTAATTAATTGTTTTCTTGATACCACATAACTTCTATCACACCCAGCCAACTTATATAACTTGTCTGTTCACAGAACAGTCTGTGATGATATATATCATCTGTCATCATCTAATATGGAAACATTAGTGGTCTTTAAAATATATCAAAAATAAATAAGGTTTCTATGCTTCATTAATGGTGGATGTCATGCAGATTTAATCAGTGTAAAAAAGAGTATAAAAGCAAAAAAGATAGAAAATGAAATCTCAGAGCTTTTCCAAAAAGAAAGGATATAAAAGAAAAACTTAGCAGTGAGAAATGGAAGAGCAAAAAGAAAAATTATTTTAGAGTAAGAAACAACACAAAACCAAACAAACACAGCCATTCAAGAACATGCAATATGAAATAACTTCAGGAATTCACTTTGTGGGTTATGAGTTGGAACTGCTGCAAACTGAGTGGATCTAAAGAATAGAATAGAATAGTTCAGCTGCAAGGGACCTACAGCAATCATGTGGTTCAACTGACTGACTTCAGTTCAGGGCTGACTGACAGTATGTTATTAAGAGTATTGTCTCTCTTGGGGCATCTACCACCTCTCTAGGAAGCCTGTTCCAGTGTTTGACCACCCTCTCAGTAAATAAATGTTTCTTAATGTTTGGTCTGATCCTCCCCTGGCACAGCTTTGAAGCATTCTCATCCATCCTAGCACTGGATACCAGGAAAAATAATAGCACATCTCCCTTCACTTCTCCTCCTCAGGAAGCTGTATAGAGCAGTGAGATCACCTCTCAGCTTCCTGTTTTCTGAACTCAACAGGTCCCAGGGATCTTCCTTAGCCACTCCTCATAGGACGTGCCTTAGCTACTCCTCATTGGGCATGTCTTACAGTTTTCACCAGTTTGTTGTTCTCTTCTGGACATATTCAAGGACCTTCACATCCTTCCTAAATTGTGTGGCACAGAACAGCACAGCACTCTGGGTAAGGCCATACCAGTGTTGATTACAGTGGGGTAATCACCTCTTTTGGCTCACTTGGTGATGCTGTGTTTGATGCAGCCTAGGATGCAGTTTGCCCTCTTGGCTGCCAGGGCACAGTGCTGGCTCATACTGAGCTGCTGCAAACCAGCACAGTCATTTATTCTTGAACAGCATCTGTTTCATGATCAAGTAGGTACTCATTAAGCACAGCCTCATGGACTAGCAGTCAGCAAATGCTATAATGTGGGTTTTTTTGAACTAGCGATGGGCTCACCATCATGGCTAGGCTTCACAAATGAAGATTTGGGAAGGGCACTACCCACACTTGCTATAAGTGTGCTGGTGGCTAAAAAGGCCAATGCGGGATAGATAAGTCTGGTTGCAAAAGGCACAGTGGAAAGTCTCCTTAGGCAATATCAACAAGACACAGTTCTTTCTGAGTTGCCTTTTCTCCTCGAGACTGATTCTGTGTGTGTTCTCAAAGGAAGCAGCAGCATTATGAATCGTGTTTCTCCATGTCTCCCGATTGGAGGCCAGAGTGGACCACTGATGGTAGTCAATATATATACATATACTGCCAGATGGATGTATTAGAGTCTAGCCATATGTATCCAGATGGCCTAACCTGATGTTGGATATATTTTAAAAGGTGCATTTGTTTACAAAGTAAAACAGAAAATAACTAGGCTTTCTGTGGAAATCTTTTCTTCTGAAATAGCATGGCAGCAACAGAAATGTTGATGTTGAAACCTTTATTTGGTTTTATTTTATCCCATAGGTGTTGCTGGAAAGAGGACTCAGAACTAATGCAATGAAACCCACTATAAGTAGCGTCTTTGAACAAGCATGATGTGTTGACACTTGTTTATTGAGGTGTTCTATCAAACATCCACCAGGTGTCAGTACATACTTGCACAATCTTGCAAGTTGGGACACAGAAATGTATCTTAACACAAGCCTGATCCTTCTGATACATAATACAGAAGTGCAATGCTGTGTATCACTCATTTGCTGCAAAAGTGCCAAATAGTGCAAGGAGAATCATTATATTTTCTAAATTACAAATAAAAATAGAATTATGATTCTGTATTTTTCTATATCAAACACTTTGACTGCTAGCTACTTACAACTATTTGGAGTTTTTATTTGTGAAAAAGATAATATGGGGCAGAGAACTGCCCTGTAGACACTATGTCCATTCCTATTCTTAACTACAAAAGATGAGCAAAGAATGAGAGATCTACACTTCTTCAATCTTAGTAAAAGAAGTCTAAAAAGTAATTCTATTACTTCCTTCAAATATCTGTACTGTCTTATAGTGTAGAAGACAGAGTGTTCTTACACAAGCACAGCTATAGGGTGTAGGACAATGGATACAAGTTGAAATACAGAAAATCATGATTTGACATCAGGGAAAAAAACCCCAATTGGATCATATAAATGCTTGTGTCATCTGTCTTCAGATATTAAAAAAAATCAATCAAACAAGATAATGAATAACATCATTAAAATTTCAAGTTAGATCCAGCTTCAAAGATGATTTAGCAGGTTTAGACCAGGTGATCTCTAGAGGTCCTCTCCAATTTAAATTATTCTCTTATTTCAGTAGAATTTCAGAAGTAGAACACATTACCGAACATAAAATGTCACTAGGCTGCAATGTCCTGTCAGATTGGGGTTTTTTTCTTTTGTTGCATTTTTTTTTCAAGATAGTTTATACAAGTGAAGAAGTTAGCCACCTGACTAGAACAGTCAGATGTTTTTTTCCTCTCAGGTAGTTTGGAAGATGAACTGAGATGCTTCAGTGAGTTTCTGTATTTCTCTGCAAGAGATATCTCCACACACGAAATTCATGTTCATGAGAACTCTTCTCGTTGAGAGTTTAGTGTTTGAAATGTCATCATTTGGTTTTGTATTATTATAAAACTGACAACTTTGTTGTATTTCCTGACACAGCATTTAATAGACTACATAAGTCCAGTGATTTTTAACTACAGTTTCAGTTAGGAAATGTTTTCAGGACCTATATTGCCTTGTTTGAAGAGCTTAAGACTATGCACTGAACAATCACCAAAATGATGCCTAAGGATTTAATGTATTTTGGTAGATTTAGAATCACAGAAGTTCTTCTGGCCTGCTCAAATCCTAAGTGCAGTTATTAACTGCCTTTCTCAGAAGATTGGAGTGCTTTCTCAGGCTCTGCCAACACCATGGTGTTTGTGAGAAGCCACCTGCAGGTAACAGAAGACAAAACATAAGGAGAAGGCCCTGGAAGGTCTCCAGGGCAGTTCTGGGGACCACCCTATGGGTGGACCCTCAAGGAAAATGGGAATGATGATTGGATGTTAATATCTGGTATAAAAGTTGTAAGTTTCCTGGTGACGGGGTCAGACCTCTTTGGTTTGCACCTTAGAAGCTTCTAATAAAGGTAACCTGTATATCTTTCTCCATTAACTTGTCTCCAAAGTGTCTGTGTTCACAGGGGAAAAGGCATCAAAAACAAGAAGAAAAAAAGGGGCTTAAAATTAATATCTACCTCAAATAAACAGATATTTTGCTATGAGTATAATAAGAACAATTTAAAAAATGTAATGAGATTTTAATGAGAATTACTCTGATACTTATCAGCGATCAAATATATTTTGCTCTGAAGATCTATGAATGTGTTACAGAATAATTTTGTTCCTGTCACTTTTCTTGCTTGCCAAGTTACCCTTAGAAATTCTTCAGATAAAATTAAAATTTTGAATATGTAATAAATTTATCATCATTTCACAATCTTTTTTTAATGCTAGATCCCTGTCATCCCTAATATTTCCTACAATACATCGTGTGCAAACTAAGATGAATTATCTATGATGGTTTTGAAAGCAATAGTGTGTGGCCCAAGAAGTTTGACAACATTCCTATTGTTTTCAGTTTGCCTTTTGTTTCTTTTTCTGAGTAAATGTTTCATACTAAAAAGAATACTGTTATTTTACTTACAGGATTTATCAAACCTCCATTTAACCAAAAAACACAGATACACAACCCTTAACTGAAATGTAAAAGAAATGAGAAGCATTTTTCTTTTAGAAAAAAAAAAAATCAGATCTTTCCAGATGGGAGTTAGTCTTCCATGAGCTTAAATATTTTCAATGCATATTCTATATTTAAATCAATGGCACTGATGCCCCAGGGTTTTTTGTATTTTTTCATTTTTATAGCTTTTAGAAGTACTTTTAGTTGTAGTGAGTGCAGAATTTAGTGTAACAGTATTTCTAGCAGCCTAAGTTCAATGTTTATGCACGCTAATGCCTACCCCATATCAATGCCTCAAATACCATTAGCTATTCAGTCTTGTTAACAAGGTAGAAGGCTGAATAATACCTTAAAGCCTGTGCCACAAGACATAAACATAGGCCAACGACCTCAAAGACAAAACACTGGAAGGTCTCCAAGAATCCCTACATGTGCTGAGGAAGATGAAGGTGATAAAAAGAGGGTCCCACTGTCCCCCAGACTCAATTCCTGATGGGGTGTGCTGGGGGCGGGATGGGGTTGAACTGAAGGAATGTGTGAACTGGGGATTGGATGGAGATCATTATAAAAACCGTGAAACCATGGACACACACACACACACACACACACATACACATAGATGAGCATCAATATGCATTCCAGTGGACCATAGGCCTGAACATTAAATAATCTACCTTTTTATCTAATCCCACACTAGCTTGACTCAAAGTCCTGTTTTCTGCAGTCTCTCAAGGCCATTTTAGTATCTGATTGGTCTAATCTATGCCATTTTATTATCTGATTTGTCTAATCTACTTTAGAATTAGATGACTGTTACTTGGTTAATTTGACTATAAAAATCAAGCAAGATAAGTTCAGGTGTAAGATTTTATATTGAAAGCAAGTGAAATAAAGTGAGAAACCAGAAAATAAATGGTCAGATAAAATATTCTTTCTATGTTTTCTCATAAATCTGGAACATATATTAAGAGACTAGAACTGCAATCACAGGAAAAAAGGAACATCAGGAGATCTCTGGTCCGGCCTCCTGCTGACTGAAGGTCAGCTGCAAGATCTGATCAGGCTTCTTAGGGCTTTATTCAGTCAGATCTAGAAATCCTCCAAGGCTGGATACTGCACAGTCTTTCTGTGCAATTTATTCTTCTTCCTGACTGTCCTTATGGAGAAAAGGATTCTCCTTATATCCAATGTGAACTTTTCTCATCTAGGTTTATGCCCTTGCTCTCAGATCTTCTTGTCATACACTGCTGCGAAGAGCCTGGCTCCATTCCCTCAGTAACCTCCCTGTAGGTAATGTTGGGCATGCTGTTGAGTCCCCACAGAGAGTCTCCTATCGAAGCTTAAGGGCTGATGGCCCTGATAAGCCTGGATGGGTTGAGGGAAATGCCTCAGCCCCCTGGAGGGGTGCCCCCAGCTGAAAACAAAAGCTTTCAAACTAATAAGATTAACAAAGGGTGGAGTGCTGTCAAGAATGACATGGCCCTCCTTTCCGATATCTTCTATGACTACTCGAGGAGCCACCTCCCCTCAGGCATCTGTATCACCCCCTCAGCATTGACTTAGTCACACAAAACAACATGAAGAAAAAAAAAGGATATAAAAAGTGTGGAGTTTAAACTCAAGCTGAGAGGGGGGAAATGCCAAGTCTCTGTAAGGGTAACTGCTAGCAGCCTGTCCTGCCTCCTTCTTTTGGAACAATGTAGGGGTGAGAACCGTGTGTATTTTATACTCTATACTTTACTTTCTTAACTTTCTTTTCTTACAAAGCTTATTCCTTTATGCATTCTATCTTACATCTTATGCTAACAGCTACTTTGAGTCTTGCTTTATAAGCACCTCCTTTACTACCAGTGTTTTGCTACCTTGATACTAATAACAGTAACTTGCTTTACACTTTGCTACTTCATATTAGTTATTGCTTTCTTTTGCAATGTGCCATTTCTTTTTCAACATGTGTGTTGGTAAGAAGCAGCTCTATTCTTTCCTTTTGCTTTGTGTTACAGAGAGAGTGGTGTGCAAGCTATTTTATTGGCCTATGTTATTGAAAGAGTGTCTAGATAAGTGTTTTAGGTGGCTGTGCTTCTGGTTAGTAGTTTTTTGTTGCTAGTTGTTGTCTGTCGTGAAAATGGGATACATTGGTGTATTGAAACTTGAGTTTGGTGTGTTTGTCTCTGTAAAATGTGTTTTGTGCTGGTTTCTTTTGGAGGTCTTTTATTATCAATTAAATACAATCTTGCAGCTAAACATTACCACCGGCAAAGCAGAACCCACAATAACCGTCACATAATTGTATCAAGAAATGTTATTTTGGGAGCTGTTGTAGGAAAAGTTCTTTTCTAGCTATTAAGTGTGGCTTCAAAGCAGAGGTTAGAAATCCTTGCAGCCTGTGTTCTGTCCAGCAGTTCGGCAGGCAGTGCTGGGTTCATAAGGCTCTAATTTTCTGGAGGTGCTTATTTAGCTGGTGAGTTCTCCCTGGCTTAAGTGTGGCTTCATGTCAGAGCTCAGAAACCCTTCCAACCTGTGTGCTGTCTGTAGCCGATAGGCAGTGTTGGGAACATAAGGATCTGATTGTCTGGAGGCGCTTATTGCTAATAATTTCTTATTAATACAGTTAAGAGTAGAAATCTTTGCATTTCCGTCTCCCTCCTCCCTTTCACATGACAAAGCTGAATCAGTTTCCCTCTCTCGTATTCTTCACATGGGCAACTGATGTGTTCCTCTGATAAACTTGATTCACTTTACCAATGTCTTTCCTGCAGTGAAAAGCCCAAAACTATTTGCAATAGCAGGGTAGGGTAGGAAGGTTCTGCAGAAGGATCTGGATAGGCTGGATAAATGGGCTGAGGCCAATTGTATGAGGTTTAACATGACAAAGTGCTGGGTCCTGCACTTGGGTCTAAACTATCCCAGGAAGCTCTACAGGCTTAAGAAAGAGTGACTTGAAGTGGTTGAGTCACCATCCCTAGAGGTATTTAAAAGACTTGTAGATGTGGCACTTAGAGACATAACCCTGTAAAGATCTTTTCCAGCCTAAATGATTCTATGATTCTATGTGGCAAGGTCAGCTACAGAGCTGGAGAAATCACAGTAACACAGAAGGACTAAATTAGTTGCACAATATTTCAAAATTTTCTTCTGTACAAATTCAAGCATGTTGTTTCTTACACATTCTCATTGCATATTTCTATCAGATAAGGTACACCACTCACACAGATATATTAGATTGCACACAAGAGATTTATGAGGGGCACAAGAAAGTTGCTTTCTGACCCAACAATATGGGGAGCATAACTCTCTTCCATTAAAATGTTCTCTGAAGCTGTTTTCATGCAGAAAAAATTTAACAAAAGAAAGCATATTTTTTGCTACTGAAGGTACACTTGGAAGTTATAATGAGTCATTATCCTTCACTTGCAAAAAAGCTTGACTTGAGTTCACATAGCTTCTATTTTATGTGTCTCTCAAACAGAACTCATTATTCAAACAAAAATAAAGGACTTTATTTTTTTATAACAAATTGTCTATTTTATTATATTTTTCTTTTGATTACTTTAAAAGACCATTCACAAAGTGTTGGTACAGAGCAGACCTCAGAAGTTATCAAAATAATGATAACATAAACAAATTCTGATAGAATTAATTCATATTTGACTTGTTTTACTGAGACAAAATATGTAAAAGCTGATTTCTTAGAAAGAACAATTACAAAATTTTCCACTAGTTTATCACAGATCCCTATCTCTGTGTTCTTGCTATAATTATTTTGACAACTTAATATCTTTTTCACTTCCTTTAGATAGTACAATTTAACTCACTGAGGAAAGGAGCTTTAGTAGATCATGTTATCACAACAAGAAATATTGCTGTGCAAATCTGTTCCACACTGAAATGTAAGCCAAGAAATGCATATAGCTTGTCATTGTCTGAATGGTTACATTAAATAAAAATGGGAGTAATAGCATGATCCATTCTTTGGGGTTTTGGTTGTTTAAAAGCATACTGCATATTGTCTAGTAATTTCACATTGTTTTAATTTCCAATTTGTGATTTTGATATTTATTTAATAGCCTTTTAAAACTACACAAAATCGTACTCTGAGGTGATGAATTCCACTTAGGGTACATAATCCTGTAATTTACATCATCCAAGCTCTATCTTTCTCTTTTGGTTGGTGTATTTTGGGGGATTTATTTTTGTGTATGTTTGTTGGGTTTTCCCCCCTACTTTCTAGTTAGTCAAGAGTATCATTGTTTGGAAGTAAAATTGGCAGTGCTGACACAATGAGAAAAAACTTATCCTTTCTCAAGAAATAACATATATTGTTCAAGTAGTTACTAGCATTCATATATTTCTGAGAAACCCAAGGCACCCAAGGCTGTAAAAGCAATTGAATAATTTAATAGTAACATTTTATGTACTGCTTTGGAATTCTTTAAAATTAATTTATTCCCCATAAAGTTTCAAATTCTGTTGGCCCTACAGGTATTTTAAGAGTAACTGTGGAGAAAAAACTGTACCTAAAGTAATTGTTCCATAGCAGCTGCTATTCTGTAGTGCCCTAAATAGTTAGAAGGAAATGCATGAACCTCTCTCAAGTATGGTAGACCAGTTTGTAAGACAGTCCATGTCTCCATAACTAAAAGCATGGTAGATAAATCTGTAGTTCTCCATCTAGATAATGTAGAATTTCTTGTGTCTGCAGTTATCATTTAAGGTCCATCAGGGTGGACTGGCTATATTTCACGACAAAGAACTTTCCCAGAGACTCTCTGGACCCTAAGCAACAATCATCACTTCTTTAGTACTTTTCCAGTCAAGTATTATATCACAACTCACTAGGATAATATTCTCAGTCCAAAAAATATACATTACATATCCTGAAATGACACTTCAGAGCATGTAGTGATTCTTTTGGGTACATAGCTTGCAAATATGCAGGGCAAAGGGAATCATTTGGGGCTAATTTATCCATTTTGCTTATATGGAGGATGCCAAGGGAATGAACTTTCCTGAGAATTGTAATTGTGTTGTGTAAACGTTAAAGGTTCAAACACAGGAAGGTGGTGTTGGGAGGAGCCCCCTCAGAGAATTAGAATTTTTCTCACCATACCAACACAAAAGGTTTAGGCTTGGAGTCCCAGGACTGAAGACAAAAGATGGCTGATGACTTTCCAATTCAAGCTTAATGGTGGGTTGACAGTGAGAAAACAGAACCCAAGCACCTGGGGGTGGGAAGAGGTTTTTCTTTCTTTGTTCCCTGTGTGCTGGTTTGACTTTTTTGGGGGGCAGAGGGGTTTCTTTGGGCAGCTGCAGAAAAGGAGCCACTGCTTGCTGGTGAGCTCTCTTTTTTCTGGCCTTACTCTTTGCTTTTCCCCCTCAATCTCTGGGCACCCTGAGTTTCCTCTTCCTGGGGACTGACTTAGACTGCAAGGAGATTCCTGGGGATTATCACCATTTCCTCCATTCACAGCCTTTCCTTCTTCGTTTGGGACAAAGGACAAGGAGAGAGAGAGAGAGAGAGTCCATGTGAGTGCTCACCCCTAGTTCTCTGCCTTGCTGAAAAAAAGACTGAGAATTCACCTCGCAACTAGCCGAGGTGTGACACTGGCGCTGTCCATAAATATAACTGCTCCTGTTAAACAACCTACCTTCTGGGGGTTGTTCTTTTTTTTGTTGTTGTTTGGTTTTTGGGTTTTGGGGGTTTTTTTGTTTGTTTGTTTGTTTGGTTGGTTTTTTTACTTTTGGTTCTGGGGGAGTAGTTTGCTCTGGTCTGTTTACAGTTATATTTTTATCTACATATACATGTAGATATATAGTAGTAAAGGACAGTTATCCTTCTTGTATTCATTTTCTAATTAAAGTTCCTTTTTCTTAAATTTAATAAAGCGTGACGTGATTATTGTGGAGGAATTTTCTCGTCTGCTTTTTGGTAAACATTTTGGTTTTTCCCTCAAACTAAGACAGTCTGGAAGATAATGTATTTCTTCAGTAAACAGGACAGCCTTGGAATAAATAAGAATGCACTGCAGCTGATCCGGAGATGAAGGCCTAAGAGCAGATGGGAGATTTACATTAGCTGATGGCATAGAATCAGAGAGAATTTTTTTTTTTTCATTTCTTTTACAAAATACTCAAGAACTGAGAAATGAAGAAATGTTCTTTCCTTTAAACACTATACAATAATACATAATCACAGGTAAATTATATAGGATACTATTGTTTTTATTATGTTTTCCTGTATTTTTCCAATCCTTAAGTTTCAATATACAAAAGTATGGTATCAAAGTACCCGGAGACTAACTGGTAGGGATCATAATTTAATACTGAACATCTTTGCATTTCTGACATTAAAACTCATGATTACAGAAAGCAAAACTGCTTTTCTAATTTCTGAATTGTGTTAAGAAAACTCAACAAAAATTGCTTCTTTATATTAAGAAATTACATTTTGATTTTTAAACATGTTATGTGTATTTTAGCAAACTTTTAAATTGCCAGGTTGACATTATTTAGCATTTTAATTATGTCACTATTTCTTCTGGCAATATCATATTAAAATTTTAAATAACCACAGGGTTTTTTCCTTTCCATTTGCCTAAATAAACAACCATAAGGAATTTTAAAAGAATAATCATTTTCACTTTCATTTTGCAAAGTCAAATTATTATTCAGCACAGCAGGAGATGTAGAACAGGAAAACTTCTGAAGGTTCCCCTTAAAAGAGTGATAAACTTTCAGCATGCCTTGCAGTCACTTAATCAATTACAGTGCTAGTAACGTTGCCAAACATATTTTGAAAATAGAGAAATAAGTACCTCAGAAAGACATGGCAGAAAATGCAGTGTTTAAACATAGTCAGATTTTCTCTCCAACTGAACCCCATACCTCAAACTGATAAATGTGACTATTTTTATGTCGTGGTTTTGTTTTGTTTTATCTTTTTTTTTTTGATTTGAGATCAGCCTCTCTATTATAGATGATACACGTGCAAAAGTAGCACAGCACATAAGAAGCACCCAATATAGCCTCCAGAACGATTGGAAGTATAATATTTGCTTATCTGGTTCTTTTGTGTGCATTTTTTGACATGACAAGAACTCCAGATCAGGACGGAGTATTATTGTGTAGGTGAAATTAGATTAAAGTGTTAGATTGTAGCAGTAAATTTATACAAATTAAATCAAAAAGGGACGTGTCAAATACATGACAAATATGATTCATTCAAACTTTAAGGTGCAACCCTGAGATCTTTCTGGATTTTCTTATTATATGGTTATATATCTTATTTACATGCAATGTGTCAAATGTAGAGGGTTTTTTTGCTAAGCACCGTAGTAAAATGGATAGTATGAAATGACTTACAGTGATGGAAGAAAAAAGGAAACAAGTTGAAAATTAAAATGCTTTAGAGCTCTTAACCATTGTGCTTAACACCTGCAGGTCCTTAGGATTCTCAGATCAGCAAGGAGTCTCTCAGAGATGTAAGGATCTTCTTCAAATTTTTTCTTTTTTATTATGACGAAAAAGTCAGGTTGAACAGATATTGCCTCTGTATATCTAATGGACTTGACAAAAGCACAGCTTGCTTTAAACTTGATGACAGAAGATTTTCTCTGTCTCACCAAGCTGGGTAAGAACATCTGAAGGGCAGATAACTTATTCCCTGCAAAGACTCTCTTCTCTGTCTTCACTACTCTTGTGGATAAGAAGTAGCAATCTACATATTGCTGAGGGAACATGAAACATGAAAGACAATTGCAAACTAGTAGTTTGATGGTGAATATATGTCTAAAATTATCCCATCCTAGTTCTCTGTAAGCAGAATATGATATTCTCAACTGGGCATACTATTACTCTGCAATTCTAGTTTTTATGGAATCTGGAACATGAAAACAGAAATGGATAATGAAGAGGTGGAGTCAGGAGACCATCAGTCAATGTCAACACTTAATCCGAGCCACTTGGAAACCCTGTGGTTGTTTGATATTTTTTGCATCTTAAGATGAACTTAATACAGAAAACAGATATACAAAAACTGAGGGGTTTGGGGTTTTTTTCCCTCCGTTAATACCCAGAAAGTCTTTGCTGCTAAATATCAAGCTGCTGTCTGAGGTAAGTTTTGATATTTCAGCAGACATCAGGGGACCCAGAAAGAAGGGTAAACATGATTCCAACATTGATGGCTAAGCTGTGAGGTTTTCTGAATTATTTGACTAGTCATTTAACATATCCCTCAGGTAAAGTAGGGCTGAAGCAGCTCAGCAGGAAAGATAGTGTAACATATTCACACTGTTCATTAAAACTTTGAAACACTGTATTCTTTTACCCACTCTTGGGCAGGGATTAGCTACTGTATTACCACTTCTGCAGATACCGAGGCCTGAAACTACTGTTCTATTCATACCTTGAAGCTTTCTATCCCTGAGGATACCTTCTTTACGGAAACTATTGATTTTTGCCATCTGATGTACAGTCATTCACAAGGTATTCTAGTTTTCTGTTTGCCTGCATTACTTTTATGGAGGGAACCATCGATTTTCACCTTTTTTTTAAATAGTTTTCAAAGAAGTTCTTTTAAAACATGCCTTTCTTCCTCTTCTGTGTCAGTAGAAATTAGAAAAGTGAGGAATATAGAAAGCAACTGCACTGTCATTGAATCTATGATGCATGTGGGATGCATATATACAGACTTT